>JACXGM010007636.1:13904-30447 GCA_016801145.1 Umbra pygmaea | reverse complement strand
ACACACACACACACACACACACACACACACACACACACACACACACACACACACACACACACACACACACACACACACACACACACACAGTCCCAGTGTATCAACATTCTACTGATGTGGAGTTTCATTTAGTGAAGAGTGTCTTTATTGGGCTGGCTGCCTGGGAATAACTGGGCAGCTGGACGTGCAAAATAGCTCTGCTAGATTGGGCGGGAGATTGATTGGCCAATATTTGATATCTCAGATCGTATACTGAAAGGAACTAAAATGATGCATCTGTGATTTACAACCTCCTCACATCGTAAATTATGGTAACATTTATATCTTCAGTGTGTGTGCAATTGTGTTCATGAACATGTTCAATGCGTGCATGCATACTATAACTAAAACCATAATGTGAACACAAACAGGATGCGTTTATCACTAAAACAACAACTAATCAATCACTTGACAGGGGGGCATCAAAGTCAGTAGTGAAAGGCGGAACAGTATAAAATGATTTTTACAATAACTAACCAATCCAACCTTCCAAGAATCTAAAAGAAAATGCAGTTCTACCAGAGACCACAACATGGGCTCTCCAGAACGCATGCGTTACCTGACTGTTAGAATTAAGCTCCTCTGTAATCTTTAACAGAGATAAAATCGGTAGTAACAGCCCGCCTCCCCTGCCGCCTCAGACTGCCATCAGGCGACTGCAGGTAGGTAGACGCTGATGCCAGTGTGAAGGGCGGTAGTGTCACCGTTGTCACCTCACACATTAGGAACACAGCCTGAGCTTGAAATGTGTACAACTTTATTCTCCACACTCATCCTGAATGGGAACGTAGTCTGTTCAAGCCCCCAACCTGTTTTCTCGAACCGATTTAACACACTTATCTCCTGGTTACTGCAGTGATAAGGGAAAACAGCACAAGAGCCTATTGTTTAAAGAATGAAGAGAATTTGCATGGCTGAAACTAGTCTGTGACATTGCCTTCTGACAACACCCTGTGAAATCATGGTTCTGAACAGAGACCCAAGGGTGTCTGGAGAATTCGTCCAAGAAGTATCCTGGCTGAGGAAAGAAACTCAGGAAGTATTGTTTTCCTGGAAATGTCCTGCTGGGCCCTGCCCGCTTCCTTTCCCTGCGATTATGTAGAGTCATAGCTAAGGGATGGATGAGTCGCTCAGCGCACGATTCCATATGGCTCACAATTCCATATGGCTCAAGATTCAAATTGTACACTTCCACATAAAAAACAGAAAATAATCTCTGAACTAAGTAGATATTGACAAAGTATTTGGTATACACCATTATTTATTTCACATTCAATAGAACAGATACTTTGCTTTTAATTCATATGGATGTAGCAATTAATTTAAATAGTAAAACTAATGAAAGTGTCAAAGCCTTTGGAGACAATAACTACCGGTAAAGTCAAGCCCTGTCTGTAGCTCTGAATGAGATTTCTCCACTTCTCCACTGGTAGTTTGGCAACTCTTCTTGAAAAGACTGCTCCAGTTCTCTCAGGTTTGTTGGGTGCCGCTTCCCAACGAGTTTCAGTTCTTCTCACAGGTATTCCATGGGATTTAGGCAAGGACTCACTTCAACATTTTCTTCTCATGCATTCATTGGGTAATTTTGTCAAATTTCAGGTTCTGATCCTGCTGGAGGACCCATGGCCTGCAACTAAGACAGCTTTCTGACACTGGGCTGTACATGTCTCCCCAAAATCCCTAGATAGGCTTGAGACTTCATTGTGCCTGAACAGATTTAAAAAGGCACCCAGTGCCTGAGGCAGCGAAGCGAACCCGAAACATCACCGAGGCTCCTCTGTGTCATTGTAACAGGTCTCTTGAACGTGAAGACACTCCACCAAAATTGTGATACTCATGGTAGCAACTGTAATCTTTTCTTCAAAAACTTCATGACCCCCCCCCATGTAAACATAGAAATTTTGTGATTTATCAAAAAGCTGCACTTTCGTTTCGTCTGTCCAAAGTCAATTCTCACAGGACTGTGGCTCATACACATGGGTTTTGGCAAACTCCAGTCATGCTTTGTGTTTCTCTCATAGAAGTGGAGTCTTCCTGGGTCTTTTACCATGGAGTCCATTTTTTTTTCCAGACAGTGATGGATTTTGCACCCTAAAATTGTTGACTTGGTATCAAGAGATCTCCAAATCTTCCACTGAAGATTACTGACTGGCATTTGTAAGGCTTTTGATATCCTTTTCCAGTTTTATGCAGTTCCAGAACTTTATTACACAGGTCTTTTGACAGTTATTTTATGCTCCCCATTGCTCAGTATCTAAACTATTGACATTTCTCCCAAATTACAAATATTGTAAAGTCATTACTAACTTTTATTTCAAAGTTACATACTGTAGTGCAAGCTTAACTGTAAATTAACTACATAAAAACAAATCAGTCTCTGTGGACGTTTGTCCACATTCCACTAGGCTGCAGCTCTGAGAAGAAATGTAAGACTGGAGTGCAAAGCCAATGCCTTCATACACGTTAATATGTCCGCACCCAGCTCCACCCTAATCAAGAAAGGTTATATCCAAACAAAGCGGGGTAGTAGGCTACTACATGAATTAAGAACTCTGTTAAATTTGCTAGTATGGACAAGAAACGCTTAAAGCAGTTATCAGCCAGCCATAAATGTGCTGAACTGTTTTAGGGGGATATTGTACCATCAAGAAAGCCTGCAGCTCTTTAAGGAATGAATGAGGTGGACTTCTTCACATTATGCGCTCCAGAACATCCCTTAAATGTTCAACGATGTTTAGCTCTGATTATTGGAGAAGCCATGGAATGGGTCTGACATTATTCTAGTGTTCATCAAACCACCCTTGAATTTGTTTATATATTATGCAACCAACAGAGCAATAACCGAATGTAATAATTGGACATAATGATCCTCCAACAAAAGGATATTATAAAAACAGAAAAAGCTAATTATATTAAATAATGCATAAACACTTCTGGTTTTTGTTCTCTCTTTCTAATAAGGGATTGGTTTATACCTGGGAAAGCTGTGATTGCAACTAAAAACTAGGTCAAATAAAAAATCTGAACTGTTTTGACCCTCCAGGACTGGAGTTGATGACCCCTACACTATGTAGTGCTTTGTTGTTACACACAAAAGCCTAGACTAAAATGCATTATTGATGTCAAAGACGGACCGGCTCATGCCCGTTTGCAAATCCTGTTCAAATAGCAACATACTCATTGAATTGTGCAGGGAATCATTCTCCCAAATAAAATGTTGTTCGTATTGAAAAAAATATCAAAAGCTTTTGTAAGCAGTTACTTTAAGGGGACTGAAAGTGAAAGTTACATCACAAAATCCTACAACATCTTTCAGTTGGAAGTCATACTGCTTATATCAAAATTTGTATGGATGGCCTTGTCATTTAATTGTAACTGCTTTAACAATCTGATCTAAACAATCCTTCCAATCCTAACTGTAACAAAAATGTAAACAGTCCTTCCATAAAGTGGTTAAACTTTGTGACAACACAGAACATACATTTTTGTTACAGTAAAAACAAAATAAAATCCCACAGGACAAGCAAAATAAAAGCTGGGGCTGCTTTCTACTCTGCAGTTAATCAAGGATCACCTGACGTGTAAATTAGGCCAAATTTAGGGGGAGGAAACCATACGAATAAAATGGATAGAAAGGCCATTGAACTGCTTGGCGTGGTCATTCAAGAACGGTAGTACACAACAAAATGGCTACCGCTCTGACCATTCAGCTACATTAATGTCAATTGGAATGGCCTTTCTATCCATTCCATTTCTATGGAGGAAACATTTCACTTGAGTGGTTACTGGAATCATTAACAACACATAAGAGAGTGAAATGCATCCACTAAAACAGAGAAAGAGAAAAACTTTAAATTGGAAAGCAAAGAACAAACATCAAATTGTATTACTGATAAACAGAGAAGAGACAGTCATCTCATTTTTTAGTTTGACTGACTTCACAGCAGTTGTCTCCTAGTTTGGCATAAATTAATTGAGTAGCATCAAGTCCAATCTGGCAGCTGCACTTTCAGTCAGTCTGACACTACCAAGTAAACCAGACTGATGGTTTTGGCCAGAATGAATGTATATAAAAGTTAACAAGACCATTAGAAAAACGTCATGCAGTAATAACCTAATTCAATGCAAAACGATGGAGACTGGAGAAATAATGGAAACGTTTTTATTAAGAAAATATCACAATTAAAATATATCAATTGCCTAGGTTTTGCAAGTTTCGGATGTATTCCAGGCATGTGTGTTTATCTATGGTGCATTTGGAAAGTATTCAGAACCCTACACTTTTCCACATATTGTGTTACATTAACAAGTAATCACGAAGAAACAAACAATATTACATAAGTATTCAAAACCTTTGCTATGACATTCGACATTAAGCTCAGGTGCAACCTGTTTCCAGTGATCATCCTTGAGACAATTTGGGATGGGACATGTCTACAAGTTACCAAATTTGACAGTGCACATTAGAGCAAAAACCATGCATCACACCTGCAGGAAACCAGGCACCACTCATCACCTTAACAATACCATACGTACAGTGAAGCACGGTGGTGGCAGCATCATGCTGTGGGCAATTTTCAGTTGCCAGGACGGGGAAACTAGTTAAGATCAAGGGAAAGAAAAGAGCAAAGTACAGAAGTATCCTTCATTAAAAACTGCTCCAGAATTTAACCCAATCGAACATCTCTGGATAGACCAGAAAATAGCTGCACAGCAATATCCCCCATCCAACCGGACAGAGATTGATAGGATTCGAAGGGAATAGACTAATGGGGGGAATTCCCCATATACAGACATGCCATGCTTGTTGTGTCATACCAAAGACTTTTGAGGCTGTAATCGTTGCTTTAAAGCAGTAAGAGGTCTGAATGTAAATGTGATTTGTGCAAGTGTTTTGTGCCGCAGTCTAAGCTCATGGCTCAGATGAACATACATGCCCTTGTAGAGCTATGGCTCAGTCAATGTCTGTGTCATTCCTCTACATACCCGTTTCCCTAACCTATGCTTTCGACTATCCTGTTAATAAAAAGTATAATTTGATTTTTAAATAAATTACCAAATATTTATAAAAATGTTTGTTTTCTTATGATGTAATGTGTGTAGCTAAATTAATGAGCAACACATTTTCCAATCAGACTGTCACAAAAGATTTAGAAAAAAATGAAGTGATCTGAATACTTTCCTAAAGTTATGGTAGTGCAGTGTTTTTAGTTTCAAGTTGGACATTTCACAGACATTCGGCTCTTCAAACCTCAATAGCTATTTAACAAAACGTTTCATTAAATAGTTTGTGTTACTTAGATTTTCATTTTAAGTCTTTACAACGACGCACAGGCCATTTTTTTTACACCTAGCAGAAATATTTGGAGTCATGCAGGACAAACCGCACAACTGAGAACGATGCACAACTGAGAATCTCAGCGCTAATGGGTGCGTTCAATGCGTTCAATGTTCTTTCAAGCACCAATAGCTTGTGAAATGTCTGTACAATCTCTATAAAAATGATACATTTTGACTCAGGGGGAAGATTGATAACGATGCACACCTTAGTTGAAAGTTTTTCAACTGGAGAGAACTTGAGCTTCAATAGCACTGTAAGTAAGACAGCAAGTAAGTCATGATGTTATAAAAACTTTTTAAACAAAAGCATCGTTACCCCCCCCCCCACCCCCGAGTCAAAATATATAAATTTTTTAGACATATTGAACGCGCCCATTACCAGCACTGAGATTGTCTCGTTCTCAGTTGTCTGCTCCGGTACAGAGCGTATGATCATCCATGACTTGGAATATATCAGCTAGGTGTAAAAAAATTACAAAAAAGGACTGTGAAACGTTATAGACGCTTCTAAAAGTAAGACAAACAATGAAATGTTTTGTTAAAAAAGAGCTATTGATATTTGAAGAGCCGAATCTCCAATCTGAAACTAACTACACCGCAGTGTTATGGTCAATGTGTTCACATGGCTTTGTTAATCACGTATGAAAATAACATTGTACAATGCGTGACTTATTTTCACGTTGTGAATCAGTAAATTAAAGTTTACAAAATACTTTACAATTAAAAAAAACATTGTGGACATATGGGTTAAAGATGGCAATGAACTAGTCCTTGAATGGTGGTTTCTAACGTAGTCGATCTACCTCTAAACTACAGCATACTTGGTAGTAAATCCCATAAAATGTACACTAGTTATAGCGCGCACGGACCTGTGGTTGTATGGAACCTTACTTGCGCTTGAACGGTCACAACTTCAGTGGCCTACCAGAAGCCAGCAAAGACTTTCCACCGCACTCTAACCGTTAGTGTCTAAGAAATGTTGTCGTTCTTGCACTCTTCTACAGTCGAGGACTCAAACTCACCTCTTCAGCAGACTTTCGGAGCGATTTCTCCCTTTCATACTGGGTAACAAGTTGTTCGTTGTCCTCTTTAAGTAGCTCCAACTCGACTTCATGCTCTTGGTTCTCTGCAAACACCGCGTCCAAGTTCTCCAAAACCGCGACAACGAGCGGCATGAGTTCTTTAACAACGTCCTCGTCATACTGACAGATCAGTCGTTCAAACTCCCGGTAAATGGAGCTCGCAAGACCCGAAACCCGTTCGGACATCATCGCCGAACTGCCAGAATCATCCTGGTAAAGAACTCCATCGTCCAACTCCATTTTCGTGCCCTCTTCTCCCAGCTAGCGGACTAGCCAAGGAAAATGCTAGCTACTTGGAAAGCCTGGTAGCAGCAACCCTGTGCGGCAAGCACCCAACAATACTAACGTACTGTAGTGTCTCCAAAATATTAGCGAGCTGCTACCATTAGCTAATGAAGGAACAGATGCACTACTTTCAACAAGTTTGTGTTTCTTTCGCATATGGACAGCGGAATTACAGGGCGCTAAACAGAAAAGGATATAGGCTAACAGTTACTTCGCTTCGCTTTTCTAGTTGTCATCCGACTTCACAACAGATGAGCGTCTGTGTTGATGACTGGCGCGTCACGTTGACGTCACATGGTATAAGAGAGCTGGGAGGGATCGAGGTGAGACAATGTAATACTTTTCTACAATTTGACTAACAGTTCGTAATTGTTCAGAATTCCTACTTAATTCAGTTGCACCCGTTTTCTCTAAATTATCAACTTTATTTACTGTGTCTCGTCAAAGTAATATTGCATTAGCTCAACAGGTATTGAGTTTGTCGGAAACATTTTGTCATTTTTATTTGTACTTGGGTCTGTCATCACGATACAGAGGAACACTAGACAATTTTTTTAATCAATGTTGATTTACCTGAAGGAATATCTATATGGCATAAGAGATAATGTATTAAGAAACTGGAGTAAGTTAGGCTACTAGTCTCATGCGAATTAACTAATTTCATGCACTACTGTTATGCATATATGGTGCCAAATAAACAGCTGATCAAGCACTGAGTGTATTGTTGAGACTTGTTCTGTGATGTAAAGGCACAATATACCCTGATTTTCAAATTGGTAGAAATATTTCATTACCACTGCTCCAAGTTCAGCTATTGTTAAACACCCTAATGATTACAGTTAAATGTGTGGGTACTAGATTTGCAATCCAGGACAACAGCCACAATCAATTTCTCAGGTCTCCTGACATTTAACACAAGCCAAATACAAAATACAATTTACCAAATCAATAAAAATAATTTCCCCAAAACAGGAATCAAAATAAAATCTGAATGTACACTTTTACAATTACAGTAAAACTGCAATGATCTTTCGCTATATACACAAAGCACAATAGATGATAATGACACTATGAGGTGTTGATGGAATTGCTCAAAATAACGTAGAAATATTTGATATAATGACAAAAGACACAACTATTTAAATAAATAATAATCACATTGCAACCTCCATTCCAAAATTCTAGGAATAACAAAAGTTCTGCACAATTCTTATGTCAATTAGTCTGGTTTGTCTTGGCTTTAGAGTCCACCTGGTCACAGACTGGGAACAAAACAGGGTCAAAGCTGGATGGGCAAAGCTTTGCAACAGTCAGTCAGGCTCGTCCTGCAGTGTGTATGGCACGGCAACTCAGATGACATTGAGGTGGCTGTTGCTAAGCGACGATGGGCAGAGGTTGAAGGGCCTGTCCTGCGTAAGACTGCGAAGCGACCTGAGTACAGCGTCAGGCATATGGTCAGCCATCATCCTGGGACTGATGAGAATACTCCGGAATGCTGTCTCGCTACACCACTCCGCCCTGTAACGCACCTGGGTAAAACAAGACCTGAGAAGAGGGACAGAAGAGGGAAGAAAAACATGAAGGACAACAATTTTGGATGACAAAAGGCAGGCATGAATGTGCAGTACAGCAACGTGTGGTGCGTCTCATTCACACCTCCGTGACGGCCCGTCTTCTGTAATGAGTAGAATACGGCCTGGTAAGTAAAGTGGCAGGTTAGCGCAGTGTACAGGAGAGTCCTCAGAGGCCAGGCTGTGATAGGATGAGGAGCCACGAAGCAACAGTGACTCTTCTCCCAGGAGTGGCTGGCTAAGCTCCTCCTCCCGTCTGTTGTCCATCTCAGTAGGGAAGTCGTCAGGCTCACCGCCAAACATCTCATACCAGCAGCCCTGGAGAAGAATACGGTACTGACCGGGAGAGAAACAATACGAGATATCACCAGAAATGTATGGTCTCTCTACAAAGCAAATTATTTAATCACAAAGTCATGTTGGATTTGAATGACAATGTTCACACCTTGGGCTTATTGCAATTAGAAACCATCTTTAGTATCCTTCTCTTGAGGTCCTCCATGTTGGGATAACTCAATCTGAGAGGGACAGAGGCGGGAAAAAAGTATGAACCACTTAAACAAAAACAGAACAAAAAGAGAGCCAATGGATTTCAGCTGAATGAGCGTGAGGCTTGAAACACTGGTTATGGGTTTGATTTCCCACAATTTAATAGATTTACGAGAATCAGCCTTCATAAGTGAGACAAACATACTCGTAAACACTTGATCTTTAACTCAGGGAGTGACTCAGAGTCAAGAATAGCCTCTTCATCACAGCATTTTCACACTGAGACTCAGAATTCAAGACTGGAGTCCACACAGTGACAAGTGTTTCCTATTCTGGTCCACTTTGTGTGCCAGTGTAAGTGTCTGTTACACACTCATACCAGAAACTGAAGGTCACCTGTCCTTTTTAATGGATTAAAGCCCGTACAAACTAATTTATTTCTGTCTTTTCTGTTGAGTGTTGAACGAACCCTGGCCCCCAAGTTCTCTTCGGGGTCAGTCTAATTTTTATGCTATTGCCTTTGTTGTTGAGCACCCCTCCTCACTCATTTGATGAAGCGCGAAGGCATACCTGAACTCAAAAACTGAAGATGTTCAACAGAATGCTGCTTGTTTCAAAAATATGTTTGAGAAAAGAGTGTGAGCAAAGGACACAATGGCGGTGTGGAGGGGGGGGTCTCAATAGTCAAAAGCAGATATCTCAACCTGCAAACACTAATTTCCGGAAGGTCGACTGGTAGTTAGCATGAGTGCGCTGTGTTACTCGCTCACCATGTCTGTCACTTGCGCTTTTGGTTTCTATAAAGCCCGTCTACCAATAGAGCTGACCACTGGACTATCTCTCGCATAAAAAAAATAGATTTCCGGGAGATTGTATACCATTTGAGGGGGTCAGGGAAACGCAATTAAAATCCGGGAGACTCCCATAATTTCCGGGAGTGTTGGGATGTCTGCAACAGTGTGTCCTAACCTTGGTATCAAGTCCTTTCCCAGCACCACAGACACCACAAAGTCCTTTGAGTAGTCAGCCAGAGCTTTGCTGTAGAGAGAGCACAGGGTCAATCTGACACTATGAACATAAAACAAACTTAAATCCACTCTTGGCTTAATGCTGAGAATGTGTTAAAGGTACAATATGTAATATCAATCAAAACAATAACAAAATACATACTTTGCATTAAAAGCAAACATCACTATACATATATTATATATATATCTTAGTTGTGTACTTACATTATCCTAAATGTTTCCACTAACTTTCAAATCCAGAGAAATTTGTAATATAATTCGAAGACACGGGACGTTTCATTTTGTCGCCCGTAAATGGCGTCATATAACCTGTGACTGCTCTGGTTGTTCTAAGTTCCAGGGAGCCGCCAAACATAATGTGAATAAAGTTATAATTTTTTTAACTATATATTACTTTGTCAGTGAACATTTCTTCTGCCGGAGACGCTAGATTGGAAGGTTGTCATTGACGACGATAACAAAACCCATGATCCCACGCAACCTCCCGACATCATCCAAGTACATATTTTGCTATTGTTTTGATTGAGAGCCCCCTGGCGGCCAGAAATTACATATTGCACGTTTAAGCATATGCTTTGAATTTCTGTGTTGATACCTCATGAGTCCCCCTGGTGGAGAGAATGCATAACACTGCAGGGTAGGGTATGAGTTCCGTAAAAGAATGGCCAGAAGAGAGGCTGTGCCTGCTCCAAGACTGTGGCCCGTGATGACCAGCTTGTACTCCTGAAAACACACACAATCAGTGCTCCTAAGGTTTTGTGGAAAGAAATCACTTTTTAGGAGAGGAAACCGGTAAGGAATCTCACTGGGGCGATGGAGAAAGCCTGGTTTAAAATGCCGTCGTTGACGAGCTTCTTATAGATGTAGTTTGCAGCCTGACAAATACCCTGTGGAACACATGCAAGGTTACTTGTCTTTGTAAACAACTCATATCCTGATAGACCTTCACTGAAATACAAATGTAATAGATGAAGTGGGGATTATTTCACCCACCTTGTGAGCGTAGCAGGTTCCTGACAGGCCCTCAACTGGAAGGTTCTCACAGTTTGCAGACAGGTCTGTCAGCAAATCCTACACAAAAACACGGTAAAATGTGTGGAACAAACCATTTACAAGCTTTTATAAACCTTTTTGATGAGGTATGTGTGAAGAACTTCAGGCATCCATGAACCATTTGTGAGGCATTTACAAAAATGTATCTTTACCATTTATTAATCAGCTTTCCCACATTTTGTTAATTTAAGGTAGTTGATATTTGATATTTGCATGTCATTATATTTTGTGTTGTGTGCTCAGTCATTAATCAGGTAATGTCAGGATGTCTCTACCAGTAATATTCCTATAAAAAAATTGTCTAAGAAAACACACTTGAAAATTAAGTATTTATAAAGCATACATAGTTATCATTAGATTATGGGCTGCAAATAAACATTACTAATACTTTAATAATTTTTTATAAATGTGGAAGTAATGATTAATGAATAGTTTACACTCTTTATATACCGTAGGTAAATGGTATATTTCATATAATTTTCATATAAATTTATATTAAGTCAGATAAATGAACAAAAACATAAGTGGGTGATTGAGGAGTCCCACCCGTAGTGACAGTGTTCCTCTGACAGCCACAAGTACAGCCTCTCTCTTATGGTCCAGAGCCACAAAGAATGGAATCTCATAGATCTGGAACACACAGCGTTTACATCAGCAGACAGTTCAGTACTGGGCATTCTAGTACTAGTAAAAAAAAACTCATATAATGTGAATCAGTACTGGGCATACTACTACTGATTCACATTCTCATATAATGTGATTCAGTACTGGGCATACTACTACTGATTCACATTCTCATATAATGTGATTCAGTACTGGGCATACTACTACTGATTCACATTCTCATATAATGTGAATCAGTACTGGGCATACTACTACTGATTCACATTCTCATATAATGTGAATCAGTACTTGGCATACTACTACTGATTCACATTCTCATATAATGTGAATCAGTACTGGGCATACTACTACTGATTAACATTCTCATATAATTTGAATCAGTACTGGGCATACTACTACTGATTCACATTCTCATATAATGTGAATCAGTACTGGGCATACTACTACTGATTCACATTCTCATATAATTTGAATCAGTACTGGGCATACTACTACTGATTCACATTCTCATATAATGTGATTCAGTACTGGGCATACTACTACTGATTCACATTCTCATATAATGTGAATCAGTACTGGGCATACTACTACTGATTCACATTCTCATATAATTTGAATCAGTACTGGGCATACTACTACTGATTCACATTCTCATATAATGTGAATCAGTACTGGGCATACTACTACTGATTCACATTCTCATATCATTTGAATCAGTACTGGGCATACTACTACTGATTCACATTCTCATATAATGTGAATCAGTACTGGGCATACTACTACTGATTCACATTCTCATATAATGTGAATCAGTACTGGGCATACTACTACTGATTCACATTCTCATATAATGTTATTCAGTACTGGGCATACTACTACTGATTCACATTCTCATATAATGTTATTCAGTACTGGGCATACTGCTACTGATTCACATTCTCATATAATGTGAATCAGTACTGGGCATACTACTACTGATTCACATTCTCATATAATGTTATTCAGTACTGGGCATACTACTACTGATTCACATTCTCATATAATGTGAATCAGTACTGGGCATACTACTACTGATTCACATTCTCATATAATGTGAATCAGTACTGGGCATACTACTACTGATTCAAATTCTCATATATTGTGAATCAGTACTGGGCATACTACTACTGATTCACATTCTCATATAATGTTATTCAGTACTGGGCATACTACTACTGATTCAAATTCTCATATATTGTGAATCAGTACTGGGCATACTACTACTGATTCACATTAAATGAGAATGTAAAACATTGAGAAATATTGTACTTTAAGCAAATCCCCTTTGAAGCTAGTCCCTGCCTATATTCTAAACAATTTGGATACCTTCAGTAATTAAAAATTAAAATTGATATGTTCTTTAGTAGAACCTTGTTTTGTCAGCATCAAATCCATAAATAAGGCCTTGTTTTTTCTAATGCCGTTCTGGTTTGTCGCGCTGCTCACTCTACCAGGAAGTAGGGCTGGTACGATATGCATATCGCGATACAATATGCACCCCAGAGCCCATTCGCCTGGCAACAGTATATAATGCCCGCAACACGAACTCAGATATTTCATTTTAAACTAATAGCACTAGTTTTAATTAATTGCAATAAACATTGTGAATTCATTGTAAAGCTAGTGAATTGTAACCAAATTCAATTGTATTGTGTGTAAAGAAATAATAAGAGTATGTGATAGCAAAAACGGCACATTTAACATGTTTTTAATAACTGATTATTAAAAACATTAAGAAATAAGTTGTACACAAATTGATTGAATATATATTGTCAGTGTTTCATGCCAAAAAACACGATTACATTTGAAAATCATTCACTAGAGTCTGTTGTTACCCAAAATAGACTAACTGTAGCAACACATGAACATGGGCCCACTACCGATCTTTATGATTATTATAATGAATGAGGAGCGCTATTATTTCAATGACATATCCGAGTTCGTGTTGCGGTCATTATATACTGTTGCCAGGCGAGCGGGCTCTGGAGTACATATTGTATCGCGACACGCATATCATACCAGCCCTACCAGGAAGTCTATAAGTGAAACATTATACACCGAAAGGAAAACACTCGATAATTCTAACTTGAATAACCTCACACCCAAGCTACCACAAGGAGTTACCAGAGTGGGACGAGGCAAGTCTACCCAATCCAATTACCATATCCCTGCACCCAGACGCTGCTGGCCAATTGCAAAGCTCAGTATGACCCCTGGGCTATTCTGCATGCCAGATTCTGAATAACAGTGTCTGCGTAGTTGTTAAATTGTGAAGTACCTGGTTGTGGAAGCTAACATAGATGAAATCTCTGTACTGCAGGCCAGTGCTGTGGAGCATGGAGGAGAAATGGCAGCCCATACTGTCTCCTCCGACAATGTCATAATCAGCAGACTGGGTCTTACAGCTGAAACACACAGGGTGAAGACATGCAAATATTTATTCACATTTAGAACTATTGAAATCCTTAATAAAGATGAGCAAAAATGTCTGTAAGAAATGCCTAATAATGGAAACAAAAAGTTAAGTGTTAAAATAATTGGCATCTTTGTTTTCAGTAACAGGCCAAAAGCCTCTAGAAGGATGAGCACATTCAATTTGATTTTTGAGTGTAAAATACTTACCAGTCCCTGCTGAGCACATTCAATTTGATTTTTGAGTGTAAAATACTTACCAGTCCTCGCTGAGCCACATTCAATTTGATTTGTGAGTGTAAAATACTTACCAGTCCCCGCTGAGCACATTCAATTTGATTTGTGAGTGTAAATACTTACCAGTCCCCGCTGAGCACATTCAATTTGATTTGTGAGTGTAAAATACTTACCAGTCCCCGCTGAGCAACATTCAATTTGATTTGTGAGTGTAAAATACTTACCAGTCCTCGCTGAGCACATTCAATTTGATTTGTGAGTATAAAATACTTACCAGTCCCCGCTGAGCTTGCAGGCTCCAGTTAGAGGGTTAGAGTAGACGTACAGAGGCCATCCATACGCTGCTGCAGCAAACTGCATACAGTGGGCTGCCTTCTCCAGCTCTGCTTCCAGATCCTCCGCCTGTGAAAATACACATACACATCTGATTGGAGGAATGTAAGTGATTACTCGACATCCACTTGACTGACACACAACTAGAAGGCCAATCAGTAAAAACTATCCAC
Organism: Umbra pygmaea; assembly: GCA_016801145.1. Taxonomy (NCBI): domain Eukaryota; kingdom Metazoa; phylum Chordata; class Actinopteri; order Esociformes; family Umbridae; genus Umbra; species Umbra pygmaea. The sequence goes on along the minus strand of JACXGM010007636.1, from coordinate 15,742 downwards.
AGTGACTGATTGAGAAAGTGATTAACTAATTCTAGTACATACTATAGTTGATAATGGGCTATGAGTCAGAAAATCATCTGATTGTAGTACTTACTATAGGTGATAAGGGGCTATGAGTCAGAATATCATCTGATTCTAGTACTTACTATAGGTGATGAGGGGCTATCAGTCAGAATATCATCTGATTCTAGTACTTACTATAGGTGATGAGGGGCTATGAGTCAGAATATCATCTGATTCTAGTACTTACTATAGGTGATGAGGGGCTATCAGTCAGAATATCATCTGATTCTAGTACTTACTATAGGTGATGAGGGGCTATGAGTCAGAATATCATCTGATTCTAGTACTTACTATAGGTGATGAGGGGCTATCAGTCAGAATATCATCTGATTATAGTACTTACTATAGGTGATAAGGGGCTATGAGTCAGAATATCATCTGATTCATAGTGATGGGCGCTCGACACTCAAGTGTCGAAACTGTCTCGATGTTTTCGACACTCACTGCATCGGAACAACGCATCGAGACGTGTTTCAAAAACACTGCTGGTCACATGACAAAGTGTTGTCGAAACACTTTGTCATGTGACATTGAACGATACCTGTATCGCACTTGTCAAAAACACTTACGTATCGGGTATAAAACGAGGCGCGAGACCGTGGCTGAGAGATTTGTGAGAGTATTGCAAGATTGAGCCATCACACAAGATGGACCAACGACATCAGATTTTTGTTATTATTATTATTGGATATATATTTATATCTTTCACATTCTGTATAAATCCTTTACACACACACACATCGTCAACTGCTTATCCCGGCGAGGGGTCGCAGGCCTTTATACAAATTGATAACTGTTTTATTGCCAGGGGTTGGTGATAACCTGTGGTCACTCCTGGAAAACAGAGTCAGTGTCACCAGGAAAATACGGAGTGCTAATGCCAATGCTATGGTTGAGTTCAACGGTACTTAGCAGATGCATATCTTGTCTTGAATTGGTGTAGTGGGCGAAAAATACAGGGGTCTTCCCTCACCTATATTAACATGTAATGGTCCATTTAGCCAGCCCTGCAACCTGTGCCCTTCGAGAATTTTTGTCTGCCCTGCGAGACAAAAAATGAATCGCCTGAGTACTGGCAATGTGGAAAATATAACATCAATTGACTTCACCGGGAATCGAACTGGCAACCTTGTGAACACAAGTCTGACTCCTTAACCACTGAACCATCTGAATTACTGTTGTGTGCCATATTTAAAGTTGCCAGCAGGTGTCACTGTCGAGTCAAGGTTTCGAAACGTTTTATGACGCCTCAAATCAAATGTAACGGATTTAACTGTCAGGTAGAAGTGTCGAAATGTTTCACGAAGCCTCGACACAAATGTTTCAATTGTCTCAAATGTTTCAAATGTCTTGTTTTGACCATCACTACGGATTCAAGTACTTACTATAGGTGATGAGGGGCTATGAGTCAGAATATCATCTGATTCTAGTACTTACTATAGTTGATAATAGGCTATGAGTCACAATATCATCTGATTCTAGTACTTACTATAGTTGATAATAGGCTATGAGTCACAATATCATCTGATTCTAGTACTTACTATAGTTGATAATAGGCTATGAGTCACAATATCATCTGATTCTAGTACTTACTATAGGTGATGAGGGGCTGTGAGTCAGAATATCATCTGATTCTAGTACTTACTATAGTTGATAATAGGCTATGAGTCACAATATCATCTGATTCTAGTACTTACTATAGGTGATGAGGGGCTGTGAGTCAGAATATCATCTGATTCTAGTACTTACTATAGGTGATGAGGGGCTATGAGTCA
>JACXGM010007636.1:0-13804 GCA_016801145.1 Umbra pygmaea | reverse complement strand
GTGATGAGGGGCTATGAGTCAGAATATCATTTGGGTCTCTACATTGCTCCATCTTATCCTGCTCCTGGTGTAGCAGAGCTAAACCTGCAGCGATGTCACTGGGAACCAGGTCTGTATCCTACAATGCCCACAAGGAAAACACAATTAGATAAAAATCTCTAAGGTGTCACACTGCAGAAAAAGTGGAGAACAGACACCCGACAGCCTTCTCTCACTTACCGAGAAAAACCCACTGACTAGCTGAGCAATGCTGGAGAAGGCTGCTCTATAGCTCTCATCCTGAGGCAGACAGCAGCAGAGAATCTTTAGCCTGCTCTCCCACACCCTGACAGCCACAGAGCGGGCTGTGGATAGCAGCTGGGAGCCTTCACTGCTCTCCAGGTCCCTCACCCCCAGCTGCTCCTGAGACGTAGGCCCAGGTTGGTGACTGCCCAGCGGGTCGAACACAAACAACACTCCGACCCCCGTCGCCAGCAGAAGGATCCAGCTGTGAGGGATGGAGATGACAGAATGTGTCACATCAAAATTGTCATTTTAAAATATGTTCACTGGACATGCAGGCTTGTTGACCACATCTAAACATAACACATTAGGTATTCATAAAACAAGAAATCCCACATTTACCTGGCAACCACTGCAGCAATGACAGCCCCGACCCCTACAGGTTCACAGCCCGTGCTATCATCAGACACCCAAATGGCTCCAAGGATGGCCCATGTCAGCTCAGGGAAGTAGAGCATCGCCCGCACGTACACCAGCAGAGGCATGGAGCGGCGCGGGCCTGGGTTGGTGATGGTCCCTGGTCAATCAATGACAACAAAAAAGCTCTTTAGAAAAATGTTTAGTGATTTATGTTATTATGGCTATGATAATAAGCCTGTTGATTACACTATGAATATTACAATGAGTGGTAAAGAAAGAAGCAGAATATATCTTGCCAATTTTACACTCACTGGTTACTACAATAAATGTACATTCATTTCATTCATGACTTACCTTGAGCACTGACGAAGACAATAGCACAAAGACACAAGATAATTAAAGCCAGGAGAACCAAAAGAACCACCAGGTAGCTGTGTAGAACTCTCCCACCAGAACAGTCAAACTTCCCCTTATGAAGAATATAGAGAGACAGTGTCCCAATCCACCTATAGTCAGATAGAGATTATGATACATTAGACAAGTAGCTACTTCCACAGCAACCACATATTCTGCCCTCCTAAAATAGGGTTACTATTTGTATTGTCTTCTTTCCAGCACAAACTGTTGTTGATTACTAGTACTTAGTTGTATGTTTATTTCACCTAGCTATCTTAAAATCTATGCAGAAACAGTACATCATTCTGGATAAGAGGATCTGCCATATTACAACAACGTAAATGTAATTAAATCAGTTATTCAATACCAGTAGGGGTCAGTGCAGGAATTTTTGGAAGGGTGTGGTTGTGAGTTGGGCACAGATGGAAGATCATGTTGTGGATTTTTACACAAAAACTAAGAAATACATTGATATGGAAAATAGTTAGATTATGCATTAATAATTTCGTTCACCCTAGCTCCAATAATGTCTAACTCTATTTGGTAACATCACTTACCATAAAACCCTTAAGACCAACTCGAAAGAACCCGGGAAGACCAGATCGTCGCTAGCAATGGCCCATCGTCGACCAAACACTACCATTCCAGGCATATTGACAACTGGCTGCCTTATCAATAGTGAACGAGTGAAACACCTAGCTAGACAACTACGTAAATTTACTACCTACAGTAACTGAATAACATTCTCAATTCTGATTATTTTGTCCGGGTAAAGCAAAGTCACTATTAAAAAAACATTTCCGTTTCGCAACACCCTCGGTCGTCAGATTACAGTCAGTAGTTATAACAGTTGTTATTTATGTCTTAGTTGTTGACAACGTTAGCATCACCTGACTGTAAGAAGCGACCTAACTACTGGTACTGTACTAGCATTAGATAGTTAGAACCATCCGTAAATAAAGCACGTTGACACAGTACCGGAAACGGTAATGTGTCAATCTAATACTTATGAAGCTGTAAATGGATAATATTTGCTATTAGCTATGTAGATGTATATACTGTACCTAAATGCTAGCTAGTTTTATCTAACGAGCTGTACCTCTACCGATACTCAATGCCATTCCCCACCACCTTGACCTGCATTTCCTAGAAACTACCAACGTTAACGTCACTTGACACATTTATATCTTTATTAAAATACAGTTGTAATAGTAGCTGGCTGGCAGAACAATACACCTAGCGAAATCTCTCCAAAGCTAAACTCCTCGTGTGTCTGAATAATAGATCCCTGTCGAACGGTGTGCTGTAAATATCAGTTCCGCTTCTGATGTCACTAGCTAACACGATGTCTGTTTTGATTTTAAAAAACACCATTGCAAATGATTCACAGATTTAAAAAAATCCATCCCGATCATGTCAATTAGACCAAAAATGTAGTGTAGTAATATAGCGTGATAGACGTCTGCTCTAATGAGCACAAGTAGCTATATTTGTCTTAATATTTTGTTGTCTGTATTTTATCCTGTTAGGGCCTTACTTTGTACTTACTTTTGCCAATAAATAGCCCAACTTGCTAAATTAATTCAACCGTGAACTACTCACTTAGCATTACTTGTTGCTAGCTGGTTGTTGTTCTGTGGATTTGATTTGGCTCTTGGCTCAACTGATTGTAGATAGACCAACTAAGTTTACAGGGCCATTTGTGGTAGTTAAATTAGTGCCAGCATTGAATAACAAGGGTTTTAGCATTGTAGTTCTTTGTCAATTTCAAAGTTCTGCCAAGTTGTTCTGTGGAATGAGGATTTGCAGAACTCTCACATATTGTAGCACATTACTGTTGCTTATTATATATTTTATGTACATATTTTGTGTTTTTTAGCTATGTGAACAGTTTTCGATACCTACTCAATGCATTAGACATTATGCTATTACAACTTGAAAGTTAAATTGGATAAGTCCCAACCCCACTAAGTAAAAAATGGGTGGAGGCACCTTTGGCAGTAATTACAGCTGTTTGTCTTTTGGGATAGGTCTCTACCAATTTTACACACATAGAGTTGGTCTCATCTTTACAAAACTGCTCAAGCTCTGTCAAGGTCCTTGATGAATAGCAGTCATGCCACAAATGTGCATGGACAAAGAAAGAGGTATGGAGTCATGATTGCAAGCAAGGACACCAGGTATACCCTTTCAAACAAGGGCTTTTTTCTTCTTCTTCTTCTGTGGGTTGTTGGCGGATGGCAACCAAGTTAAGATGCATCTACCGCCACCAACTGTACCGGAGTGTGAGGCCGGTCATGGCCCACCCAATTCAACACAACCCACCACACCCCACGACCCTAGAAATTAAAACACACCGGGTGTAACAGCTTACCTGTCGGGGCCAAAAACTCCACAATCACCTTAAACCCCAGATCCCCACCACCAAGTGCCGGCCCTTCACCCTCTCCCGAACTACTCTCACCGCCCTCTTTCTTCCGTGCCCGCTTCTTTTTCCTCTTTACATACCGTGCTTCCTCAAACCCTACCGCCACTCCAGCTACACTCACACTCCCATCCGAGCTCCCTTCCATGCCGACCTCACCCCCGGCACAGCCGTCGCGACCCGCCACCAGCATTGTAGTCCTCCTAGTCTTCCTTTCCAGTGCCAGCCTATCCAGCTCAATTACCTCTGCCAACTCCTCCGCCGCCAACTCGGCCGCCGCCAACTCCGCTGCCGTGGAACCCCACGAGGACGCCATGCCAACCTTCATCCCCAATTGTTTCCGTTCAATCGCAGCTGCTTGTTTGAATGCCATCCCCCTCTAGCCTCAGGTGAACCGACCAACCGATCTAAGTCAAGTCCCCTCGGTCTCTATCCTTCCAAACAAGGGCTTTTAATTATGCCACATTGTAAAATACGGAGAAAGGGGCTGGCTGGAATCAAAGGACTAACCTGTCCTAACTGCCTAACACACAATACTTGCTAAACCTGGCACACTGTCAGGCCATTTACCCAAATATACAGTGCCTATAAAAAATCATCACACCCCTTTGAAATAGTCACTTTTTTGTCTTACAGTCTGAAATCAAAAACCATTAAAAATATGTTTTTTTGTTCCAGCTTTATTTACACATTCTGCCTTACAACCATCAAGTAATGTAAAATCGCAACAGTTTGGAAAAGTAGAAGAGGCTTCTTTCTTGCCACCCTGCCACACAGGCCAGCTTTGTGCAAAGCTTGTGAGATTGTTGTTACAAGGGAGTAACTACGGGTGGTGTATGCCCGCAGGCAGCTTGCCTACACACTTCCAGGTGCTTTCCCCTTCCTCCTGAGAAGAAATTTAAACAAAGGTTAATAATCGATATATAAAACCGACAGATACAAAATGAAAAAAAGAGTCCTATGACAATATACACCGAAACTAGTGATGGGATGCACAATCCAGACAGTTCGAGGCTTGTCTCAGTGTGATCGAAGCGAAAGGACTGAGGCTTCAATCGGTCTAACAATACCACGTGATTGATGACGTCCGAAGCTTTAGTTGATCGTTCTAAACCAAATGTAGAGATGTTGCTGGGGCATTCTTCCATGCCAAGTTACAAATGGTTTGCTTCCCATATATTGGATCTAAACGATAGCAAAGTTGTTTAGTAATAAGAAAACAAGGTGACATCATAGTCACAGGGTTGAATGAACTGTTCCAGTTTATGTTAAGTGTGAAAGCAGACTTGTTAAAATAATAGTGCATCTTTTACTATAGTATATGATAATTTTGTCTTTCACGCCTTATTTAACAGAGGCTGCAAATAGTTTGAAATAATTTTGATTATGGAGTTTGGGAAAAAAAATCAAATTACCTACAGGAATGGAACTCAAGTATGACGACTCAGCTTGAGACAAACCCACACAGCCAACATGTAGTATGACATTGGATTGGAAAAATATCTCTGTGTTCTGATCAGCAGGTGTCAACATTGTGTAGGGAGTTCAACATTTCAACCCAGTCTGATCGAAGTTGTTTATATTCATTGTGTGACTGTCAAACCTTAGATGGACAAAACAAATGTGGGCGTGGTCAAACGTGGGCAGGGTCAAATGTTTGACTCTGCCCACACACATTTGTCTCTGCCCACACTGAGTCCCACCCGAACTACACACTGCAGTCAGGTGTTCTTGGATTGTAGTTAAAGGACTGAGGCGTTGGTGAAGCAAATATGACGTTTGAGGCTTTGGTGGTCTCTAAGCCTGAGGGTCACACTGCCACCGGCCATGTCATTACCAGTGTTGGGTAAAGTTACTTTTACGATTACTTTTCAGTTACTTGTTGAGTTCACAAGTTTTGGGAAGTCCCTAATTAACACAAAATTATCAGGTAAATGGAGTTCATATCTTAACAGTGACCTATTAAACAAATAGAAAGCGTAAAGAAAATATCAATCATGGTCACCAGTAAGACATAAACTACATTTACCTGATCAGTTTGTCTTAATTAGGGACTTCCCAAAACTTGTCAACTCAACAAATAACTGAAAAGTAATTGTAAAAGTAACTTTACCCATTACTGTTCATTACAGAGCAGCAATGCAACTCACTTTACCAGCAAAGTAGATACCACACGGAAAAACTGTAACACTAGTTCAGACTGTAAATGGACCCAATGTAATAGTACTGACATGGTGCCCATTCTATCCCCTGCAGGATAACATGAGAACACACATGCAAACTGTCGCACCAAGGCAGCACACTGGTAAGGATTAGAGACTGCGTTGCATTCTTAATAGGCTTTTGGTCAGCCAGATCTCCCGTTAGAGACACCCAGCCGGTGAACATAAATGGAGGAGGAGAAGCAGAAAACACAGTTTTGTTGGTTAATGCGTACTTTGCGGCCAAGACAGCGGCCTGGCCAAAGTCGCCATCTTCTACTCATTAAGATGTGGTCAGGTAGGTCCTTTTTCAGATCCTCCAATCGATCATCTCCCATACTTAAGAATTCTGACATTGTTATTGCCTTACTGGCTGCACACTACTGATCAAATAGGGTTTCCTTATCTCTTGCAAAACTCCACAAACATTCTGTGTGACCTTTTTGTGGTTCCTGATGTGCTGCCTATAGGCTTTGGGCAACAATTCATATGCACGTAAAACTATGGCTTTCAATGTATCATAACATAAACTCTCTTCTAGGGAAAGAGAAGCCACTACCTACTGGGCATTCCCTGACAGGCTACACTGCAGCAGAAGTGGACTAATCTCATTAGGCCATTGTACTGTTGCAGCCACATGCTCAAAAGCAGAGAAATAGGCGGGTATTTCAGACTCTCCGGAAACAATGGAACAAGAGCAATATTGTTGCTGACCATAAAGCGGCCATGCTGACCAGTAGGTTGAGGCGATGTACTCAAGCCACCCTCCAGCTCCAGTTGCCAAATTTTTTACTTTTTTATTAGCCTTTATCTCCTTTGTTTTCACCTCTAATTCAAATACAAACTGTCTTGTTTGTTCCCTTTAGCTCTGCCTTGAGATGGGCCAACCTGACCTTGAGCACGAGTGACCTTGGTGGAGCCACTTGAAGCAGGAGAGGATTAATCAAACTTGGGCAGAGTGAAAGGAGCTCAAGCATTCCCGTCCATCACACCATCCTTTGACCTTGCGGTGGACAATCCTTGGTCGGGCGATTTATTTGGCTCATATTTTAGGGAGTCCGATTTGTAGTCGGAAGGTTGCCAGTTTGATTCCCAACTGTGCCAAATGGCATTGTGTCCTTGAGCAAGGTACTAAACCCTCCTCCTCTAGCTCTGCTAAATGACTAAAATGTAAATTTACCTTACACTTATTAATAATTGTCTTGCCATTATCTAAGGCCCACATAATCAACTCTGGTCCTCAAGGTCTGTTCCACTACATTTTGTCATTGCAACCCTCAAATCTGGGACTTAGATCTGGGACATCTTTAAGGACACATATTGACCATGCACGCTTAACACCATCCCCATACTAAATATAAATAACACATTTGAGCCAGTTCATATCAGCCTGAAAAAAGACTTGGCATCACAACCCTGGGTATGTGATCAGTATAATCCTGTTACAATGCTAAATTTTGTTGAATTGAGCTCTACGTCTTCCCTTGACATCAGATAGCTCTATCGGGTGCTTTGGAAGTTCAACTTTGAAACAAGAGGCCAACGTAGCTACAAATGTTGTTTATCGGACAGTACGTGCTCCAGGGTCCATTGCACGTTTAAAGCGTGAACTTTTTTTATAAATAATTCGGGAAAGGTTAGATACAGGAACTAACTTGTTAACACTATTTGGATCAGAATTATTACTCAAAATGCCTAACTTTTGAGTATGCAGTCCTACTGTTAAAGTACTCCGTATTGACTTCATTGCACTTCCTAATGATTCCGCAGTACTCAAACGAGCTTGTGCGGAACCTTTAGATTGTCGAATAGGTTCCATACGGATGTGAAAGCAGGACATTTTTGCTTTGCTTGGAGTAAACGTGGCTATATTCATCATTATTATCACACCTAATGTATTTGGATGTAACTGAAAAGAGAAAACAAGATGGAAATACACATCCCAGGGGAGAAAGGTAAAAATATATTAGGAAACAAAAGTGCAGAAAGCTGAAGTGGGTACATGGTATAGGGCGCTAGCTACATGAAGCTAAGTGGCTAACTTCCTGAAACGAATAGTGTTTTTTTTTTAATTACCACACATTTTACATCTCTTAAAAAAAGGCGGGGGGGTGATCATCGAGATAGAAAGTGCAGTTTGATGAAAACCAAAACGTTTGGAGTGTAGGCCTAACTGTAAACAAGTAGTTAGTATGTGTCAATGATGTCGTTACATGGACCAACCATGAACGATAGCCTTTTTATTTGTTTTATTTTATTTTTACAAAAAATAACGTTGATAGGCCAGATACACCTTACTGTTGATACTTTTCGGCTCAAAGTTAGCTAGATTAACGTGAACAAGTACAGTAGGGCAAAATTCATAAATGTTTTTTGAATATCTACAGTACATGATTTTACTTTTTCTTTGTATCTTCGTGTGTTTTTCTATACATGACCTTACTGTTGGAAAAAAAGTGAAACATGACAACCTGAACGGAATTTGGCAGATCTTGTGTTGTGTTGTGCAGGAAGGAGCGTTGTTTTCAGTATTTTATTTGTAGATGTACTGTATATCTCGACTTCTCTGTAGTATAATATGGAAAACTGTAGCTAGCTAGGAAATAGCTATTTAGTGTACCTTCACCCAAACTACATTTTAATCTTAATATAATATTATAATCTTAATATAATTGCTATCTTAATATACAATGCTCAAAATAAATAAGCTAACACTCACATCACACATTGGTTCTCGATGACCCAAAACATACGATAGATCAATCAAAATTAGACTGACGTAAATGACGTAACAACAGCCAATGGAAACCCAAATCCCCAACCGTTTGAGCGCTGGATTTAAACTCACACCGAGAATCAATGTAGTCAATGGAAATTATAGGCTGTTCCAACTTGCATTAATTTTATCACGGCAACTCATGATGTGACTCAGTAGTGTGTATGCTATGTGCTGCCTGTATGCACTCTCAACAACATCAGGGCATGCTCCTGATGAGTTGACAGATGGTGTCCTGGGGATCTCCTCCCAGACCTGGATCAGGGCATCAGTGAGCTCCTGGACAGACTGTGGCGCTACTTGGCGGCATCGGATGTACAGATACATAATGTCCCAGAGGTTCTCAATTTGATTCAGGTCTGGGAAATGTGAGGGCCAGTCAGTCTCATCAATGCCTTTGTCATCTAGGAACTGCCTACACACTCTGGCCTTATGAGGCCAGGCATTGTGCTGTACCAGGAGGAACACAGGGCCCACTGCACCAGTGTAAGGTCTGACCATGCGTCTGAGAATTCACAGTACCTAACAGCAGTCAGGGTACATTTGGCTAGCATGTGGAAGTCTGTGTGACCCTCCAAGGATATGCCTCCCCAGACCATTATTGACCCACCACAAAACTGGTCATGTTGGATGATGTTGCAGGCTGCATAACATTCGCCACGGTATCTGTGTTGATGCCCTTCTGAGGCCCTGTCCATTTCTCCTCATGTAAAAGCCCATATCCTGGTATCTTTTCCATGCTTTTGAGACTGTACTGGGAGACACAGCAACCATCTTGTGATGGCACGTACGGATGCACCATCCTGGAGTTGATTCTTTAAAAATAATGAAAATTCATAAAAAATCCTACAATTTGAATTTGGGGATTTTTTTCTCAAATTTTGTCTCTCATAGTTGAAGTGTACCTATGATGAAAATTACAGACCTCATCTTTTTAAGTGGGAGAACTTGCACAATTGGTGGTTGACTAAATACTTTTTTGCCCCACTGTATGTACACAGGGTTCAACATTAACAATGGCCCGGGGCCAGTAAGAACTAACATCAGGCCAGTAAACAAAGATAGGGCAAGTGCTCAATTTTGCCATTTAAATGAATAGTCTCATTTTAAAATGTTTGCCCATCATTTTTGTCCCTCCCCTGCTTAAGCTAAAGTTAATCTAAAGTTAAAATCCATGTCTGTCATGTGCCGTTCCTTCTCCCTCTGTATTTGGCAATACCAGTGTTGTCTTTTTGACCAATAATATTTTAATGCTTGTCTGTTTTAACCAATAAAAACGTTTTATGCTTTAGTGCAGGACCCAAACAAATGTTATCCTTTAATCAAAAAAAGTTTATGTGGGTCGAAAATAAATGTATTGAAAATAAACAGTGATTTTGGTAAAACAGTTTTAAATACTTTCCTTCTTATTCTTTTAGGAATTAAACATGGTCAAATTAACAAATCAGATTTGACAGTCTTTTCCAACCTTAATGGAGCAGCCAATCAGTGAATCGGAGGCTTTCTTGTTAGAATTGACCTTCCCTCTCCAAGTGATACAGCCAGCTCGTGTGTCATAGCCATGTTCGTAGTCGTTGATTACAGAAATATTACCAATATTAAATGTGTCCAGACTCTTGAAGAAATATACTTTAGCATCGCTAAAGTCCATCTCACAAATAACTTTGCCAAAGTTATTCTCAAAGTGTCATGACATGAGTGCAGACCAGTTAAAAACAGTTGCACTTCTCAACAACACAAAGCCTTATGAATTTAACATAGACTTTATTGAGGCAAACTTGAAGCTGCAAAACAGATGAATACAGTCAGTCTATTTTTGAAAGATCACACAGGGGAAGCAATCACCCAGGGACTAAAGGACTCACTCGCCTCCTGTGATCTGACTGTATATAGCTAAGCCACAAACTTGAATTGATGGACACAACTACAGTGTTTGGAAAACACCTGGCAATAGGTATAGATGTAAACAAGATGACAGTTATCATGACAGTTATTAAGAAGAAAAAGTTAAGTAAATTTAGTTTTATTACCATAAATACAATTCAGATGCAGTTATTGTGCAAACTAATGTAATCAAATGTAACAGCTAATTTTGGCAGCATTTCAATCATTTTAGTTTTACATTTTAACTGGACAACAGGTCTTCTGTGGTTGGATAAGGTGATCTGAATGTGCTCATGATGGAAATAATTATTTGTTAAGTTGTAAATAATAATTCCATGTTGCAGTCATTACAGTCATTATATTTAATACTTCTAAATCATTTGAATTCCATGAAAAATTTGTTTAAATAATTTTGATACACTTTTATATCATTCTACATAGTTTAAAGGCCCCAATTACTTATTTTTATTTCCCTTATTGCAATACCATTAGAGATATCAAATTATACTTAGTGTTTACGTGGTGTAGTAAGCTATGTCGCTGCATTGCAGGACAGTCTACGTCACGATGGTCATGGGTTCGACTAAATGCTTCCGTGTTTGGTGAACAGTGCAAAAATAAATAATTGGTGGCTCGGGAGACGTGGTTGGGTGAACACATGTGCACGCTCCTCATCATCCCACAGATCTGTACAAGAAGTTGAGCTGCAGACAAGGCAGAATTAGAAAAGCAATTGGGAAGGGAAGAAAATCTGGAAAAATCACAAAAAATAAATTATCCTGACAACATATTTTGTTCATATTGCCCAATCCTAGGACACATGTATTGCAGTAATTGTTGTGCTTTACCAACTAGTTGTGTCTGGGTTTGCCCATTTTTGGAAGTTCCTAAATAAAACCTAAATGACCGGGTAATGGGAGTTTATAACTAACTAGTTACCATAATGAATAATTTTCTATTCATATCATAGATCACTGGTAATGAACTCCCGTTAATTGTCATTTTGTTTTTAATCAGGAACTTCCCAAAACTCGTGAACTCTTATTATTATTTTTGCAACTGTAAAAGAAGCTGTTACGCAGTCTGGCTATTTTAAACTATACTGGCGATGTCTAGTGGTTTGGAGCTGGAACCATAAACTGTATATAGTTCTGGACGTAACATGTGTGACGTCACCCATTGGTTTTTAAAGATCTGATTTGAGTTGTCGAATTTTCCGTTACGGGCGCAGCCATCATGGTTGCGGATGTGACGATTTAAGACGAGAGGCGGAATCTGACTGTGACATTAGCTGAGAGTTGGCAAAGCTGCTTACGCTCTACTTTACGTTACAAACTTTCACTGACACAGTCAATGTCAATCACATCATAGCCACTGCCTAAACACCCCCTGCTTTATTGCCGATTTTAAAATCAACAAGACCATAATTCAAAAAAATGAACATTGTTCTATATTGCAGGGGACTTAACTAGCGATTGAGACCATATACTCATTATGAAAATGTTTACTGAGGGAATAAATCAATTGAGAAGTGTCTGACTTTCTCATAGACTTCTACAGAAACCGACCACTTTTGCAACCACACCTGTCGCCCCCAGCTGGAATTCAGATAGAATTCAGGTTAATGCAATTCTGCATTTGGATCCCTTTGCCAAACCGGATGCTCACCCTGTGGCTGGGACAGTCCAAGGCTTGGATGGCTAGCATTAGTCCCTGTAGAGCACTACATTTCTAGAGCCTCCTGAGCATGAACAAACTCTGCCGTTCAATCTTTACCATAGCAGATGTATGTAGTTACCAGTTCAGTAGGTCCGAGATGTAGACTCCAGGGAACTTGAAGAAGCCTGGGAACTTTTCCATGTTTCTCTATTGATTAGTAGTGGAGAGTGCTCAGCCTTGTACACCTTGTTGTTCACAATCAGTTATTTGTTTTGTTATTACACTGAAGGGACGTTATTTGCCTGGCAGCACACCGTCAGCATGCTGAGCTCTCGTCGTTGTTTGTAATTAGGCCTACTACCATCATGCTGTCCACAAACTTGATGATGGAGTTAGAGCTGTGGTTGGCCACACAGTCAGGGGGTGTACAGAGAGTACAGGAGGAGTCTGAATATGCAGCCTTGTGGAGCCTCGGTATTGAGAATCTTTATGGATAAGGTTTAGTTTACCAACAATCACCACCTGAGGTATGGCTGCAGGATTATGGCCAAAAGGATAATCATGATTATTTTGGTCAATATTGACATCACGATTAATTATCACGATTATTTTATTTATTTTAACCAAAACAAATTTTATTGTCACATAGGCTAATTGTAACTGCTTTCACATCCATATTGTGCTACATTCCTGCTAGTGTACAAATATATGCATCAAAATAACATGGTTTCTCTTTTATTCACCAAAATTCAGTGCATCTCCTTAAAGATTAAATAAAAACATATATATATTTTGTTGTTTATTATGTGTAAAAGCATGTAAACCATGATAAGGCTTTTCAATGCATTTTGTCAACCCACCAGGGCTCCTGAAACAGTGTGTAATGTTTGCAGGCCATACAAACAAGTCAACATCAAAATGATGCATCTATTTCTTACTATATTTCTATACGTTTTTATAATCCTAGCTATTTTTCACTTCCTACGAGAAGTGTTGGTGTTATGCAGGATGATGCCCTACATCATTGCAGAGTTATTATGTCATTTTCGCTTCCTACTTCCTGTCTGTAATGTGTAATGTAACACTGTCTAAAATACATGACCGGCTGTGTTTAACCCACAGGGATGATCCACCACTCATTATTTTCATCTGATCTTCCTCTTTTCAACGGTACCAAGAGTTGCTAGCATATACGGTTCGCAAGATTATCATGCTCGACGCTCTATAGCGTCGGGGGGTCTTTGAAGGTTATAAAATTTTGTTCGAACACGTAAATTTGATCGTGGGAAGCTAAAATCGTGATCGTGATTAAAATTTGAGTAATTGTGCAGCCCTGACCTGAGGGTGACCAGTAAGGAAGTCCAGAACCTAGTTGCAGATGGCGTGATGTAGGCCCAGAGCCAAGAGCAGGGAGAAGACACTATGGTGTTGAAGGCAGAGCTTAAATCAATAAACAAGACTCCTGACATATTCGTTCCTTTAGGCCATATATGAGCAAGGGCGGTGTGCATTGCAGTGGCGATGGCATTAGGGCTGCAACTAACGATTATTTGGATAATCGATTAATCGGTTGATTATTTCTTCGATTAATCGATGAATCGGATAAACAGACTAACAAATACTTCCATAACTTTCTTTTAAAAAAATTTATTCAAATTGACAATTTTAACACAACGGATGTGCAAAAGATATGCTCATTTCTTTAGTAAGGTGCAAAATATGAAAACGGACCTGAGATGTTAAAATAATTGTGTCTACAAAACAATTATATATAAACTTTATTACAGGCTCTAGGCCCAACAACAGGACATACACCACACA
>JACXGM010007635.1:0-30277 GCA_016801145.1 Umbra pygmaea | reverse complement strand
GTAGTATTTATGGACAGGATATCGAGGCGTAGTCGGGGTGGGGATGGGTTGCAGTTCGGTGGGCTGAGGATCTCATCACTGCTTTTTGCAGATGATGTGGTCCTGATGGCATCATCGGCCTGTGACCTTCAGCACTCACTGGATCGGTTCGCAGCCGAGTGTGAAGCGGCTGGGATGAGGATCAGCACCTCTAAATCTGTGGCGGGCATCTCCCTTAGAGATAGGGTGAGAAGCTCAGTCATCCGTGAGGATCTCAAAGTAGAGCCGCTGCTCCTTTGCGTTGAAAGGAGCCAGTTGAGGTGGTTTGGGCATCTGGTAAGGATGCCCCCTGGGCGCCTCCCTAGGGAGGTGTTTCAGGCACGTCCAGCTGGGAGGAGGCCCCCGGGGAAGACCCAGGACTAGGTGGCGAGATTATATCTCCAACCTGGCCTGGGAACGCCTCGGGATCCCCCAGTCAAAGCTGGTTAATGTTGCTCGGGAAAAGGACGTTTGGGGTCCCCTGCTGGAGCTGCTGCCCCCGCGACCCGATCTCGGATAAGCGGATGAAGATGGATGGATGGATGGATAAAATTCAATGACCCAGGATGTTGGATTTCATTCATCCATGTTGTAGCCATGGGTCTACTGAGTGCAGAACCATAAGGCACTTCACTGTAGGTCAAAGTATGACCTTTCTAGAGGCCAAAAAGTATGTGCCAGGCAGACCTAAAACCCCTTGTGAACCACACCACACCCCTGAAGCAATCAGCAATTTAGAATAATCAAGCACTAGTTCTAACTAGTTAGAATCCCATAGATAGCTTCTGGTGTTCAGGGGAGTGGTGCCACAGCTCCACATATAATATATATATATAACAATCACCTAAATGATTATTAGGAACACCCGTTCAATTTCTCATTAATGCAATTATCTACTCAACCAATCACATGGCAGTTGCTTCAATACATTTAGGGGTATGGTCCTGGTCAAGACAATCTCCTGAACTCCAAACTGAATATCAGAATGGGAAAGGTGATTTAAGCAATTTTCAGTGTGGCATGGTTGTTGGTGCCAGACGGGCTGGTCTGAGTATTTCACAATCTGCTCAGTTACTGGGATTTTCATGCACAACCATTTCTAGGGTTTACAAAGAATGGTGTGAAAAGGGAAAAACACCCAGTATGCGGCAGTCCTGTGGGCGAAAGTGTCTTGTTGATGCTAGAGGTCAGAGGAGAATGGGCCGACTGCTTCAAGCTGATAGAAGAGCAACTTTGACTAAAATAACCACTCGTTACAACCGAGGTATGCAGTAAAGCATTTGTGAAGCCACAACACACACAACCTTGAGGCGGATGGGCTACAACAGCAGAAGACCCCACCTGGTACCACTCATCTCCACTACAAATAGGAAAAAGAGGCTACAATTTGCAAGAGCTCCCCAAAATTGGACAGTTGAAGACTGGAAAAATGTTGCCTGGTCTGACGAGTCTCAATTTCTGTTGAAACATTCAGATGGTAGAGTCAGAATTTGGCATAAACAGAATGAAAACATGGATCCATCATGCCTTGTTACCACTGTGCAGGCTGGTGGTGGTGGTGTAATGGTGTGGGGGATGTTTTCTTGGCACACTTTAGGCCCCTTAGTGCCAATTGGGCATTGTTTAAATGCCACGGCCTACCTGAGCATTGTTTCTGACCATGTCCATTCCTTTATGGCCACCATGTACCCATCCTCTGATGGCTACTTCCAGCAGGATAATGCACCATGTCACAAAGCTCGAATCATTTCAAAATTGTTTTCTTGAACATGACAATGTGCTTTTTAGCACCTTGTTGAATCAATGCCACGTAGAATTAAGGCAGTTCTGAAGGTGAAAGGGGGTCAAACACAGTATTAGTATGGTGTTCCTAATAATCCTTTAGGTGAGTGTATATTTATATATATACACACTCAGTGTTTAATCACAATAAAAACATAACAGTTAAGACAAATGAACTGGAATACATATGAACTGAAATACTAATTATATCCAACAAATATGTTTATACACCTTTATATCTAAATACACTGCTCAAAAAAATAAAGGGAACACTTAAACAACACAATATAAATCAGAGTCAATCACACTTCTGTGAATATAAATCAGAGTCAATCACACTTCTGTGAAATCACACTGTCCACTCAGGAAGCAACACTGATTGACAATCAATTTCACATGCTGTTGTGCAAATGGAACAGACATCAGGTGGAAATTATAGGCAATTAGCAAGACACCCCCAATAAAGGAGTGGTTCTGCAGGTGGTGACCACAGACCACTTCACAGTTCCCATGCTTCCTGGCTGATGTTTTGGTCACTTTTGAATGCTGGCAGGGCTTTCACTCTAGTGGTACCATGAGACGGAGTCTACAAACCACACAAGTGGCTCAGGTAGTGCAGCTCATCCAGGATGGCACATCAAAGCGAGCTGTGGCAAGAAGTTTTGCTGTGTCTGTCAGCGTAGTGTCCAGAGCATGGAGGCGCTACCAGGAGACAGGCCAGTACATCAGGAGACGTGGTGGAGGCCATAGGAGGGCAACAATCCAGCAGCAGAACCGCTACCTCCGCCTTTGTGCAAGGAGGAGCAGGAGGAGCACTGCCAAAGCCCTGCAAAATGACATCCAGCAGGCCACAAATGTGCATGTGTCCACTGAAACGGTCAGACACAGACTCCATGAGGGTGGTATGAGGTCCTGACGTCCACAGGTGGGGATTCTGCTTACAGCCCAACACCGTGCAGGATGTTTGGCATTTGCCAGGGAACACCAAGATTGGCAAATTTGCCACTGGCGCCCTGTGCTCTTCACAAATGAAAGCAGGTTCACACTGAGCACATGTGACAGATGTGACAGAGTCTGGAGACACCATGGAGAACGTTCTGCTGCCTGCAACATCCTCCAGCATGACCAGTTTGGCCGTGGGTGAGTAATGGTGTAAGGTGGCATTTCTTTTGGGGGCCACACAGCCATCCATGTGCTCGCCAGAGGTAGCCTGACTGCAATAAGGTACCGAGATGAGATCCTCAGACCCCTTGTGAGACCATATGCTGGTGCGGTTGGCCCTGGGTTCCTTCTGATATAAGACAATGCCAGACCTCATGTGGCTGGAGTGTGTCAGCAGTTCCTGCAAGAGGAAGGCATTGATGCTATCGACTGGTCCGCCCGTTCCCCAAACCTGAATCCGATTGAGCACATCTGGGACATCATGTCTCACTCCATCTACTAACCCCACGTTGCACCTCAGACTGTCCAGGAGTTGGCAGATGTTTTAGTCCAGGTCTGTGAGGTCATCCCTCAGGAGACCATCCGTCACCTCATCAGGAGCATGCCCAGGCGTTGTAAGGAGGTCATGCGGGCACGTGGAGGCCACACACACTACTGAGCCTCATTTTGCCTTGTTTTAAGGACATTACATCAAAGTTGGATCAGCCTGTAGCGTGGTTTTCCACTTTGATTTTTAGTGTGATTCCATATCCAGACCTCCATGGGTTGATAAATTTGATTTCCATTGATCATTTTTGTTTGATTCAGCACATTCAACTATGTAAAGACGAAAGTATTTCATACGATTAGTTCATTCATTCAGATCTAGGATGTGTTATCTTAGTGTTCCCTTTATTTTTTTGAGTAGTGTACTATGAGTCCATTTTAAGCAGTGTACTATGAGTCCATTTTGAGCAGTGTACTATGAGTCCATTTTGAGCAGTGTACTATGAGTCCATTTTGAGCAGTGTACTATGAGTCCATTTTGAGCAGTGTACTATGAGTCCATTTTGAGCAGTGTACTATGAGTCCATTTTGAGCAGTGTACTATGAGTCCATTTTGAGCAGTGTACTATAAGTCCATTTTGAGTAGTGTACTATGAGTCCATAATCTCAGGTTGTGTCCATTCCATCCCACCCTGGGCTAGAATGTGACACCAAGTCACAATGTCATCTAGTGGCAGGATGTGGTAAAAGTGGCTACAATCATAATGTCTGAAGAAATATGTGAGGAAACAGCATGTACATTAAATATAAATATTGCCCAGACCAGAATGTGTGGGCATGCAATGACAAAGTGTTCAAGATGTTCATAAACTTGAAAGATTAGGCCTAGTTTAGACTCACACTATCACAAGCAGAAAAGTTGAGTCAGCATAATTGCAGCTTAGCCTAAGTTTCGCCTCTGTAAAAGGCCTTCTCTTGTGTCCTTATTTCATGTTTTCTTAAGTTCCAGGAAAACTAAGAGAAGTACAGTAGATTTACACCAAACCTACAGCATGCAGGACCATTACAACCCTGTAAAACACTTTCTGAGAGGATCATGCAGAGTAAAATAGAGCAGGGGTAGAACTGACTAGAAGTCTCTCATGCACCCACATCAAAAAACTAATTTATTGTATCTTTGGAGCCTCAATTATAAGCCAATCAATGATAATTATTGCCTCCAAAAACAAGCCCACTATTACAGAAAACCCACTAAGCCATTTGCAAGATGGCAAATCTGGGGATGTTTATCGACATCACCAGACGCTGGGTATCTTCCCTGGTGAAGATCTGCCAGGCCCGTACTGCAACCATCTTCAGTTTCTGCTTGCTTTGGGGACTTATTGACTTCAGTCCCCTCTTCAGTCCCCTCCTCAGCATGTTCAAGTGGAAAAAACATTGTTGCTCTATCAGTATGTTTAGTGAGCCTGTTTCACTGGGAGCCGTTAAGGCCCAAGCCTTAACACCCCCTCCACTATGTTTCACATATGAGGTGGTACGCTTTGGATCATGGTCATTGCTTTTTTTTCACCAAACTTTCCCATATTTCCATCACTCTCACACATGTTCATCTTTGTCCCTGTACACAATATTTTTGTCCAGAACTATTGAGGCTCTTTTAGGTGCTTTTTAACAAACTGTAATCTTGCCTATCTGTTCTTCAGGCTTATCAGTGGTTTGCATCTTGTAGGGTACCCTCTGTGGTTCTGCTGGTGTAGTCATCGATGTATGGTAGACTTTTACACATCTACACCGGCATCCAGGGGGGTGGTTTTGATGTGGTGGGCTGTTTTCAGGGGGGGTCATCACAGTATTCTCTGGTCATCAAATACAGTGCTCTTCCTTGGTCTACCGGGTCTGGCATAATTGCGTTCACCGGTTGTTGTTTTGTTTTGTTAATGATTAACTAAACTGTTTTTTTATTGTGTGATACCGTTACGTTTCCCCCAGTCCGGACGGTAATGCAAGCCCGGGGTCCCCAATTAAGATCCATCGATCGTGGCTGTTATGTGTCTGTATGTGTCTGTATTCTTTCACGGTACAGAGGTTGAAATCTATCGCATTACATGATTACTCATGACAATTTCAACAGTAAATATATATGTACTTGACAGATGCCAGATCTTAATTTGACTATCCAGTTGCTAAAGTGAAAAGCTCCAAATGTTAAAAATGTCAACTTTAAAATATCAAACTTGGTGGGCCCTTAGAGATGGGATAAAAATGGTTTATATGCAGGCCCACAAATACAAGAATTCATAAAATATAACCCTTGCTCTTGTAAAAATCAATTCCTATAAATGATAAACAACAGTATAATTTGAATTTCATTTTGCAGCAGGATTATTTTCCTGCCATGAGAAACTGGTAGATAAGATACAGCCTCTACACGGGAAGGACCAACATTTATTTTCTAAACGCCTAAACAGACTGGGGGGGACTTGACAGATTAGCCTGATGACCACTGAAATATCAAAAACAGATATTGGCTAATAAACGGTTCCACGTGAACAAACGTCTTCTCTGAACATCTGCACATTCCCTTACTGAGGACAGTAACAACATATCCCAGATGTCCGGAGATAGGAGGAATAGATGAAGAGGGAACATCTCCATTGCAATCTGCTTATTTGGTGCCCTACTTTAGACAAAGTTAGGATTCTGTACACTATAATTGAGGGAGATGTTTGGTAGGCAACTTCTTGATGTTTTTCTGAATGCTTCAGCAGTTATCTACAACGTTAGGAGTAGCTACTACTTTCTTTCACAGTACATCCTGACCGTGGAGTATGATTTCTGCCATAAGCCATCATGCTATGAGTAGCTGTCTGTCCTGTAAGTAAATAAATAAATAACCGTTTTTTTCTTCTCTGTCGCACCAGTTCCCTGTAACATAGCTCATAACACGACTTGGAAATGGGGTTGGCAAAACATTATCCATTCTTAGGGACCACGTACAAATCCGTTATGGTAAATGATACATTCTTATGTTTAAAAAACCTGCCGCCACTGCCATACTGTGGTTTGGGATGGGTGAATGTAAGTACACGATGCTGACGTGAACATATCAATACAATTTATTTTATTAAATAAACCTATTAATTTATATTTTTAATCAAACAAAGCTTATTAAATGCTGAGAAGTGAGAAACATAATACCTGACAAGCAGAGAAACACACAAACACATGACGAGGCTATACTGTAGCCATCTCATGGCATCCCTAATGTTGGGAAACATCATTTGTTAGCAAACTTCACTTTCTCCATCCATCTACCGGTCTATTTTATACGTTGCCATTCTTAGCAAAGGAATCCAGAATTCTATGACTTGCTGCTCTGCAAGGTTAAAGGAAAACTATATGAAGATTTCAGGCTACAGTCAGAATTCATTGACGTACAAATCCAATATCATACTGGAAAAAAACAAACAGTTAATGCCCACCCAACATGATTGATTTCTGTAAACTATGGCGAAAGTAACCCTTAGAAATTGCGAAAATTATGGTAATGTCATTTTTGTGAGTTACATTTGTAAGATGATTGTAATAGACCAATCACAAATAATCTGGTACAGGTGTAAGCTCTAGACCATTTTATTAGCCAATCAGGGTTGCATAACGTCTTTGTTTTCTAATGCCCACATAATCAAGCTAAGCAAATAACAAATGTTTCCCAGCAACCTTGGCTTTTTATACCTGGAGCAGTAGAATCCAGTATCAAGATAAAGGTCAATCAGTACGTTCACACAAATATGAAACCCAGTTGATGTTGCTGTTGTAATGTTTGGAGAAGCCATTGACCTGCTGCTAACCCCCCCCCCTCCCCCTCTCTCTCCTCACTTCCTCTCGTCCAGAGCTGAAGAACATCCCCTCAGATATCCCTTCAGACATTGTGAAGATGGATCTCTCCAGCAACAGCATTAATCATCTCCGGCCCAAAGAATTTGTTGCTGCCAGAGACCTGAAGCTGCTCAACCTCAGCAGCAACAGCCTGGATCAGATCTCCAAATGTACGTAGAGGTACCCCCAATGTCTTACAGCACAGCTATTTGTGACGTGTTCCAAAAACACGCTGCATAAGTTACCAGACACCGCACCTGGCAAAGTATTTATTGCAGTTAAGCAGCAGGGCTGGAAAACTGCGGCGCTGGATCGTCTAGAAAATAGAAGAGAAATGCTGAAACAGATCTGTTGATAGGTTATTTGTACCTGATAACTTGAAGTTTACAAAGGCGCAAAGCTAAATCAAGTGCTGTGGAGAAGTGTCACGATGAGGGGTGGTGTAGAGAGTGGGAGACCAGAGCATCTAGATGGTTTGCAGTTTTTAATGTAGACCAACACAGGTTGGAACAGGTAGGCTACGCAGCAAAGGTATGTGTGCAGTAGAGAGTGGCACAACGTATATATATGGAGCCAAGATACTATGCTTACAAGAACACAGGTAGTTAAAGAGCGTACACAATTAGCTGAACTGGATTAACAGGAGTGCAAAACGATTATAACTATACTTCTTATGCTCTATAGCAGTGTTGGGTAAAGTTGCTTTTACAATTACTTTTCAGTTATTTGTTGAGTTCACAAGTTTTGGGAAGTCCCTAATTAAGACAAAATGATCAGGTAAATGGAGTTCATATCTTACTGGTGACCATGATTGATATTTTCTTTACTATTTCTATTTGTTTTATAGGTCACTGTTAAGATATGAACGTCATTTACCTGATCATTTTGTCTTAATTAGGGACTTCCCAAAACTTGTGAACTCAACAAGTAACTAAAAAGTAATCGTAAAAGTAACTTTACCCAACACTGCTCTATAGTGACATAGACGATGAAGCCTATACAGAGCATATGCAGAACTCAAGCTACTAAAACACATCTATCATTACTTACATAACTAAACAAAAACCATACCTGGACGACAGCAACCACAAGACAAGTATAATACACTCGAAAAAATCAATGCCCAGCCAGTGTCTATATTGAAACAATAATTGATCACGGCTGCATGTAATAATGAATTAGATATACAAGTACCAACCTAACATAAACTAATACCTATCTTAGCACTGGCTAGGCAAGGGAGCGATGCATTTACACCTTAAAGAGACAGTATAAAACCTAAACAACAGTGCCTTGCACTGGCGTATAGGAAATGATATAAACAAAAGTACAGACAATTAATCATAAGTGCCTACAAATACACTTACAGTCCATATCTCAGTTCATACCATGCCAGTTCACACTTGGCTGGACGTGACAAGAAGTGACATTTATTAACTTGCAGTATGTTTCAGTATGTGTAATATTTAGGTTGTCGTTCTGCCATTGCTAACGTTTGCTGAAAAGTTTTTGATTGACTAAGATGTAGTCAATGCTACTGAGTAGTGTGGAGGCTTCAAAAAGCTTCGTAAAATGTAAGTACTAAGTGTATGTCGATCTGTATAAGCGTGTCTTTTAAATGACTTAAAGGTATGTTTCATAATGTTATAAGATTCACAAACCTAGTGTCTAACCTTTAACCTCTAACCTGATCTTCTCAATATGTCCCCTCAGCTGCTTTCGCCGGGCTCCTTTACCTACAAGAGCTTGACCTGTCAAACAACAGCCTGCAATATTTCCCCTATGGGGTGCTGGAGGACCTGTACTTTCTCAGGAAGCTTAGTCTTGAGAACAACCCGTGGGTCTGCGACTATAATATCCACTACCTGATCTATTGGCTGAAGCACCACCCTGGCGTGGCCTACAATGGCCTGGTGTGCACCGAGCCTCAGGAGTTCAGGGGGTGGAAGGTGGAGAATTACGTCAAGACGTACAATGGAGAGTGTCCCAAGGATAAAGACTGGGAGGCAGGGAAAGACGACACTGATACGGACCAGAACGATACGGGCGCCGGTGTGGACACGGCTCAGGAGATGAGAGCGCTGATAGAAGAGGAGGAGGTCGAGTGGCTTCCGATGCCACTGAGGGACCCCAGACCAAAGAAATATGACATCATCAGGTTGAGTTAACGGTCAAGATGGAGCGCCGACAACGACGTCAGAACTGGATCACAGTGGAGAAGGCAGACAGTAGAGGAGAATCTTGGTTGCTGCATTCTGCGTCAGACATCACGACTAGATGAAGTGATTGAGGTTGAGTTAGATATTAGAATCGCTTGTAGAAGAGAACTATTGTTGTAGTTTTAAATTTGGGCAAAACATTCCAATTTAGTCTGTATCAGATGAACAAAACAAATATGTATCCCACCAGCATAAGCAATGCAGGAAAGTTGTTGCTGTTTTTTGTTACTAAGATATTTTTGATATTTAAAGTAGTTGTTAATCTGTTTTTATGTAAGTTGATTTTGACAATCTGTTTTTTTAATAAATTTTTTTTTTCATGTAAGGTCAATTTCACCAGGTTTGCATTACAAATATCTTATCACACTTACAGAAAGTGAACACACACAACTTATTAGCTCACAATTTTCACGTGATCATCCATCCCTTAAAAATGAGAATTCCAGACGATTTCAAAACATAGCTCTGTTATTTGAATATCTGAAGTGCTGTCAGTAGCGTTAATAACTCAAACAATCTGTATTGCCAAAACCGTGTTTTTCCTCCTGCTCCAGTATACAACCATTACACATTCACGGGGCAAGTTTTAGAATGTGCTTTGAGCCTCTAAACATGTTCGAAATGTCATTACTAGTCCATATCCATGTGCAGTGATTCCTTATAGTGAACACATCAAATTTGAACAAATCAGTCAGTGTACATACCTCTCACAGACTGAGTCTACACTGTTGCTTAGTTACCTATGCTACATCGACAATCGACTAGTGTGGACTTCACTGGAAAATGGGAAATAAACAACAGAGGTATGGACACTGATTGATTTGTTCAAATTCGCTGCGTTCACTATAAGGAATCACTGCACATGGCTATGCACTAGTAATGACATTTCAAACATGTTTAGAGGCTCAAAGCATGTTTTAAAACTTGCCCCGTAAATGCGTAATGGTTGTATACTGGAGCAGGAGGAAAACACGGTTTTGGCAATACAGATTGTTTGAGTTATTCTCGATACTGACAGCACTTCAGATATTCAAACAACAGAGCTACGTTTTGGATATTCAATGCACCCTTGATCATAGAACTCACATTGTCAGGTTTTTCTAGCGTCTTCAACGCCGTACTTCCTTTCTGTACCATAACAAATGACAATTGAGTGCTTAGCCTGTACGGATCTAAAGAAAACAAGTCAGCATAGCCATTAGGTGTGGAGCCAATCCAGATGTTTCAAAATGGTCATATACACTGAGACTGAATCATACATTAATTGTCGACCATCTGATGCTCAACGTTGGTCTGTGAAGCTCTGTGATATCACCAGGATCAGACGTGACTCGAGTTTCTAAGCTGAGGAATATCATTGTCTTAACAAGGACACATCCAACACAGATATGCTACACTGCTCTTAACCCTGCTCTGAAATAGGTGCTTTCTGAAAGTAATAGTGTGTCCTTTTCTGGATTAATTTTAGTATGGCCAAATTGTTTGTTTGTTTGTTTGTTATTTGGCTAATTTAATCTACTTCTAATGTATTTGAGACTTTTCACATAGGCTCTACAAGTGTTTGGGAATGGGTTCAGTCAGCTGTCCAAAAATGTGATTAGTTATATAGTTAGTTAGATAGTATATTTTCACAAGGTAAACAATCAGAGGATTCTTTGTAAATGACCATTTTTTTATTTTTATTTATGTCCATTGTTCAAAAACCATTGTGAGGAAGGCAATTTGCTATACATGAACTGTTATACAATATGCATTTATAATTTTATTGAAAGTCCATTGACCTAAATCATCTCCAGATTTTGTAAGTTGGAACAAACAGCTCCTTTTACAGTGACTATGGAACTTTAGTGTTCATCATGCAAATTATTTGTCTGGAAGAAACCCTAACTTGGATTAATTGGGATATTTAAAAAAACTAACGCCAAGACATCTTGAAAAAGAAAGAGCTTGCAGAGGTACAAAAATGATTCCCACATTGGTTCTGCGTCTATTATTACAGTACAATACATACGTACTACAAAGGTTAGTAAAACACGTGCATAGGATGTTTGTAACTTTTCCCTATGCTTTTTTCATTCACTCACAGTGATTCACAAGATGACAAATGGCTTTTAGAAGCAAGCCACCCACATGGAAATTAATCTTCACAAAAAACAAAACAGCTGTTAGAGACTGCCTTTAATTCAGAGATTATGAACAGCTGACCAAAACTAATTTTGTTGTTTTAAATCACTCCAATGTACTACATCTAATTGATGAAGCTTTACATTCTTTGTTCAAACAAAGACAGTTGCTCGCATCTGGTTAGCACCAGTGTGGTTACATTTGTGGTTAGCAGCTCAATTACTGGACATAATAGTGTGCTCAATCTTTGTTGACCTGTTGGTCAACTCATTAAGAGAACAAGGTCTACTTTACAGCAGAAGGACATCTACATCCGTGTTTACACAATAAACCTATTTCAGTTTTTTCAACTAGTTTATAATTTTACCAATTATAAAAGTTCTGATTGTTCAAGGGACCAAAGACATGAAATACATAAGAGCAGAATTGATGGCCTACAGTATGTTCAGTAAATACAGCTAGAGACTGCATGCATGATCACAATATGGCAATAAACGAAGGAATAAGATTGTGTCATTCAACGGACCACTAAAGATGGCAATAAACCGTTATATTGAGACTGCACAGCCAGGACCTGGCTGAATTTCGATTCTCATACTCACGAAGTCTAAAAGGGACGGCCCATGTGTCATGCTGTCTGTGACCAAGACCGTTAAAGCTAATTGCTCCCAGGTTGTTGGTCTAATGGTCAACTTGCCTGGTCAAAGTTCAAGTAAAATGAAGAAAATTGGTTAGAAACAAGAGCAGGCTCTGGTAATAATCCTGGACCTTTGGAATGTTCATTTGGAAGCATCCAATCCGATCTGTATGTAAATAATTAAAAGAACAAGATTCAAATTAATTGTAATTTTTCTGAGCCAGGATTTATAACAATGGATTTATTGTGGGCAAAATCTGCTTTTGCCAAGCAAGCATTGTCTTCCCAACACACAAACAGACAAACTGGTTAGATTCACAAATGTTTTGATGCACAAGAAGGTGAATCTTTTTGATTGGTGATAATAATGTTTTTTATGTTTTAAGAACAATTGGTGCACCCAGATATGCATAGGGGACATATAAATGATCAACATCCAATTTGGACTAGAGGGAAAGAATCATGTTCTTAAATGGTTTTGACTTCAGGACAAACTGTCAATGTGTATCTACCTACAGTATGTATCATTGGAAAACCGAGATAATGTGACGTCCAGGTCCATTGGCCCTGCACGGCGTGGGAGTTTGTCATGCCAGGACCCAGACTGTATCGTGGGAACGGAGTAGTCATACAGAACAGAATTATTACCTCATCACCTTGGCTTGTACGGTTCTGTCTGCAATCATATTTCATTCTGTTGTTTGCTCTTTATTTGGTTTGCAAAAACCCATAGAGTTGCGTGAACAGTTCTTTAAAAAATCCCTAACATCTTGAACTCGAAGAGTTTCAAAACATCTCAGTTTGAACTTAAAGAGTTAAAAGACCTTTAATTTCCGGTGTATTTATTGTGACCGACAAAGTGTTTGCCTCCAGGACGTTTGGTTTGGCTGTCGATTAACTTCTGCTATACCCCATGGCCCTGGCTTGTCCAGACCAGTAGATTTCAACCTTTTTGGGACCTTTTTTTGCAAATTAAAAAACGTTTTCAGCAAACTCCAGCAGACGTGGCGCTCCTATCTCACCTGTAAAATGTTACCTTATGTTCTGACTACAACAACATTGCACCTGATGCAGAATAAAAGCCTTTTACAAGTTAATCGCTACAAAGAATCTAGCATTCGTCAAACTCACATTTTGTCAAAAGGTTGTCATTTTCTATCATTATGGGTGTTATTTAATGCAGTAAGTTCTGGTAAGGAACATAACATTTCAACAAACTCTATCTGCTTGGATAAATGAGCAAATAGCCACATAAACTTTTGGGTGTTAGGTCATTGTAGGTCTATGACAGAAATACTGCTAGATTAACTGTGGCTTGTTTGTCAAGAGATGCTGCTAAACTGGGACCAGTTTTCTAGAAGTTATATAGTGTGTACTCTTCACCTACCTGTTAAGCCCTATGAATAACAATGGAATCAGTAGAACATTCTCAATTTTATTAATTCATCCATTCTATTTATTCTACATCTTTGCATAAATATTAGATTGGGGAAAGTGCAGATATGAAAACTTAAATACAAGCCACTGAATGATGGACATGCTTTTCTTTTCCTCTTGTCCTCGGGGAATGAAGGGTATGTATGAATTAAAATGTTATGACCTCTACTGGCAGTCGGAGAGAATTACACATATAGTCATTTTTTCCACTAATGTTACGATGCAATGCAGTAAAGTGCACCAGTCACCTGCTACCAATAATTTATTTTACAATCTAATTCAATATTTGTAACAATGTTACAACCCCAACATTTTTTTTACAAGCATCATTATAATTGAATATGTCCCTCAATAATGTCGGCAGTATTTCACCGATATAGACAGCGAGTTCAGCTGCAGAAAAGGCACTACAGCCAGTCTTCCACTGCACTAGTCTCTTTAACTTCCTGGGACCCCCACAATGTCCGATGTCATTGCGTCATAAGGACTTTATACGGTCTACCCCAATCCCAGAGTCCAATAATCTTGTTGTGTGCTTAAAGGCCTGTCATTGGTGATAACGGAGAAATAGCAGGTGATTGGCTAAAGCTGTTGGTGACCCCATTGGTCCAGTTGCAGGGTTTCTCAGCCTCTCAGATTCCTTAGAATTTCTCTGAATGGAGCAGCATTCTCTGGTCTCCTGGTGTCCATTGTCAACCAGCTACACTTCCCTCCTTTACTCAGAACTGTTCTAGGTCAGCAACATTTCTTCTCCGCGAAGTTCTCCGGTGCATTGACTGGCCGGGAGTTGGACCGCAGCAGGATGTGAGGCGAGTAGCCCTGCGCCCCCTGCTGGACTTCCATGCCGTTGCGTGCTAGAAGCTCGCGGGCCATCATCATGAAGGCGTCGTCCACGTTTTGGTTCACCTTGGCGGATGTTTCCAGTGCGGCCAGAATCCCCCTCTCCTCAGCCAGGGCGCACGCTTCCTTGAACAATACCTGGCGCTCAGACTCCAGGTCACATTTGTTTCCTGTGAGGGGAAGGATTAAGTTTTTGAAATTTGAACTTTAGCATCTTATCATGGTTGAACACTTCACAGGAAAGACAATAGACTAATATTATTCTTCAGTGTTTGAATGCAGTATCGCCTCAGTTGAATACGAACAGAAGGAAGATAGTATAAGTGTTTGAATCATTTGTTTAAGTCAAGCATTAATTTCACTTTATATTCAAATATGAAGGGATGGGGTCAGTGTTAACCGACATATTGTTTTGAGACAGACTTGGTTATTTAAATCCTTCACATCTAAAACATAGAAATGCAACATCTAGAATGAACACACCCAGCCAAAGACAATGGTCAGCAGGTGATTTTGACTCACCGATGAGGCACAGCACCAGGTTTGCCGCACCATACAGCTCCACCTCTCTGATCCAGTTGGGAACTGAGTCAAAAGTCGGGCGGCGCGTGATGTCGTATGCGATCATTGCTCCGTGGGCGCTGCGGTAATAACTCTGGGTGATTGTTCGGAAACGCTCCTGTCCGGCTGTGTCCCACACCTGCATCTGTTTAAGGAGACCACACAGAAAGATATCACGGGCCAGTCCTGTTTTTCTCATGAAGAAATAAAAATAATGTTGTGTTCAAAACAAGTAGGCTACATCTGAATATGACTTGGAAATAGCATTATTCTCTTGTGATGTTAAAGTTTGATTGCTTTTTTAACACAATATTTAAGTAAGCAGGTCACGGCTAGTCATACTGTGTTGTTCACAAAGCAGGTGACAGAAAAACTTGATATGACTAGAGCCTGAGTAAAACATTCCAATGTGGCTTCAGTGACGCAACACGGAAGGTAGGCCTACACCTTTACAAAGGGTTGAGGTAGCTGTTGAAAAGATTTGGTAAAATGACACTTTCGTCAAAGGCAAACCAATTAACAAAAATAAGTTTCTACCTGCTCCCCTAGCCATCTTAGCAACATCTGCCATAGCAACCCTAAACACCTTGCAGAAAAAGTTATATATTCACTTGCAAATCTGTCATAGCTTTCTACGTAATGTATCATCTGTCATGTTGATGCTCTCCTCTACATACATGAGCAGCTTTCTCCTTGTAAACAACACACATACACAACACGTACACTTTGTACACAACATGTATGCAAGCCCTTATAGCATGTTAAATACTATGGCTCTGTCATCAGTAGAATATTGCTGTGCAGTTAATCTAATTAACTGTGAAGTGACGCTTAGGGAAGTTCCACAAAACAGATGGTTCCCGTACTGAACAATGGCACACCTCATAGGTGGAAAAGCAAATAATACACTGAAAATAATAATATAATAATACTGCCAGAAGGACGAGAACTGTCACTTTCATACCTATAGTGGAGAGAACCAAAACACAACTCATAGAATAACCATGCTTCTACAAATAAATACTCTAGGCTCAATAAAGTTTGCAAAGATCTTTTTCTTTTCCTTCTTCAGATAGGTTAAGAGTGTGAAACTTGTACAGCAACAATGACCCAGTGTTAGAGTTATTTGCATAAGTGTTGAAGGCTGATTTAAACATTGCAGCTTTCAACAACATTGTGTCTATAGCTTAAACGTCACTACTCTTAACCAAAAACATATAGACTGTTAAAACAAATAATGTGCATGATATGAAAAAGGGTGTCATTTACTGCAGTCAGGGCTGTAGTCAAAACTACCTTTGTAGAGTCTAAGACAAGTCCAAGACCAGGACTAGTTGAGACCAAGTCGAAAGAGGTTTGAGTCCAAGACAAGACCAAGTCCAGGACTGAAAAAAGTCTTATGCATGACAGTATCAAGACAATTATTTTGGGTTATTATTTGTTGGTCTAAAAGCAAAAACAGTGTCACAACACCCAGGATTCGTAAGTAGCCATTTGCCCTTGATATCATATCATCTAATCTAAATAAAACAGAATGAAATGCCAGCCCTAAATCACATGAAATACGTTCTGAGGGAACTATTTTGTAAAACCGAAATGTGTGAATATGTATGAATATGTATGACAGGGTCAATTACGTTGGTAGGGAACTAAATTGAACACTCGAATAACGTTAAATATGAACATATGAAGATCATGACATAGCATGTAAATAGCATAGTTTTTGCTAGGGTGAAGGTATAAATCCGCGACTTGCATGCCAGTGTTCGCAAGTTCAAATCCAGACCGGCACTTTGTGTGTGTTTTGTTCTACATTGCTTGCGTCATGCAGACAGGCGATTGTCGGTTTTTGTAATGTTAACCCTAACCTTAATTCTAACCTTAACCCCAGTAACATCATATCTAACCTTAACCTTCAGTAACCCCATGCCTAACCTTAACCGTTAGTATCCTCCTACCTAACATTAACTGTGAATGTTGCAATATAATTTCGAACGCTATGGAATGTGTGGAATGTTCTCGCATAAATCCGCTAAACGAAATGTACAGGAGCAACGTAATTGAAGTACAAATGTAGCCTAATAACGAAACGTGCAGTTCAAACTTGGCATATAACATAATTCAGGTTTTCAAAATAGTTTCCTGAGAACGTAATTTGTGAGAAATTCTGAGATGTACGGTTGGACATGCAGTAGACAAGAAGATTGAGATCCCATCTGAAGCAACCTGATTGCCAGCTCTTCCTTCCTCCCTGGATTACATTTCCTTTGTAATGAGAATCTCGATGGCTTATGTTACTCAGTTATTAGATGTTGCTTGCAACGGCAGTGTTGTGAGTTTGATTCCAATGGGTGGAGCAGCACAATAAGCTTTATAAAATGTGTGCACTTTACATATCGAAGGGTGTGCGACCCCTTCTATATACTCGAGAATATAGAACAGTGATCAGATGAATTGAAGCGAATTGCAAAGTCCCTCTTTGCCATGAAAATAAACTAAATCTCCAAAAAACATTTCCTCTGCATTTCAACCCTGGAACAAAAGGACCAGCTGCCACCATGTCAGTGATTGTCTCGTTAACACAGGTGAGAGTGTTGACGAGGACAAGGCTGGAGATACACGCTCTCATGCTGATTGAAATAAAATAACAGACAGGAAGATTCAAAAGGAGGGTGGGGCTTGAAATAAATGTTCTTCCTCTGTCAACCATGGTTACCTGCAAGGAAACACGTGCCGTCATCATTGCTTTGCACAAAAAGGGCTTCACAGGCAAGGATATTGCTGCTAGTAGATTGCACCTAAATCAACCATTTATCGGATCATCAAGAACTTCAAGGAGAGAGTTTCAATTGTTGTGAAGAAGGTGTCAGGGTGCCCAAGAAAATCCAGAAAGTGCCAGGACCGTCTCCTAAAGTTGATTCAGCTGCGGATCGGGGCACCACCAGTGCAGAGCTTGCTCAGGAATGGCAGCAGGCAGGTGTGAGTTCATCTGCATGTACAGTGAGGCAAAGACTTTTGGAGGAAGGCATGGTGTCAAGAAGGGCAGCAAAGAAGCCACTTCTCTCCAGGAAAAACATCAGGGACAGACTGATATTCTGCAAAAGGTACAGGGATTGGACTGCTGAGGACTGGGGTAAAGTCATTTTCTCTGATTAATTGCGTTTCTGATTGTTTATGGAATCCAGAAAACTTCTTGTCTGGAAAAGACATGGTTAGCACTACCATCAGTCCTGTGTCATGCCAACAGTAAAGCATCCAGAGACCATTCATGTGTGGGGTTGCTTCTCAACCAAGGGAGGGGGCTCACTCACAATTTTGCATACGAACACAGCCATGAATAAAGAATGGTACCAACACATCCTCTGAGAGCAGTTTGGTGACAACCAATGCTTTTTCCATGGCATGTTGGTACACCTTGTCATAAGGCAAAAGTGATAACTAAGTGGCTCGGGGAACAAAACATCGAAATTTTGGTTACATGGACAAGAAACTCCCCAGAACCTAATCCCATTGAGAACTTGGTGTCGATCCTCAAGAAGCGGGTGGACAAACAAAAACCCAAAAATTATGACAAACTCAAAGCATGGATCATGCAGGAATGGGCTGCCATCAGTCAGGATGTGGCCCAGCAGCATAGAGCCCTGTATTGCACTGCTGGATTGCTTCTAAAGCTAAGCAGGGTTGGGCCTGGTTAGTCCCTGGATGGGAGACCAGTTGTGCTGGAAGTGGTGTTGGAGGGCCAGTAGGGGGCACTCTTTCCTCTGGTCTAAAGCTCAATCCCAATGCTCCAGGGCAGTGATGGGGACATCCGCCCTGCGTAGATTGGCGTCTTTCGGACGGGACGTTAAAAGCAGGTGTCCTGACTCTCTGTGGTCATTAATAATCCCATGGCACTTATCATATGAGCAGTGGTGTTAACCCCGGTGTCATGGCCAAATTCCCAACCAGGCTTCATCTCAATCACGGCCACCTAATAATCCCTGCTTCCTAATTGGCATATATAACAGTCAAATTGTGGATTTTCCAAGTGTAGTTGAAAGACAAACTGCTGCAACCTATTTCTTGGTATTTGCCTGGCAAAATTGATAGCCAATTTTCATCATACAATTATTTAAATTTTACATTTTAATCATTTAGCAGATGCTCTTATCCAGAGCAACTTACAGTGAGTGCATACATTTGGAGAAACTAGGTGAAACAACCACAACTTAGTAGTAAGAGCATACACCATATGAAACAATGAATAGTCAAAAACAGTGCTTGAAAATATCAGTAACATGCAAATAACAAAAACATTTCAAGATAACAGAAGTTGAATACACTAGATTCCTTGTTTCAGTTTAACCTAATTCCCACATTTCCGCCTTCTAATTAATATTGTTTCATTAGATCATTTGTTCATTCATTAATTCATTCATTCAGACATTCAAACGAGGCTAGTGTCATAGGGGTGAACCAGCCAGCTAGCAAACTGCACACAATGGCAGACAATGCTAATATTGTCAACCTGATATTGGCGAAGCCATTTGAAAGTCTACCTTATGAGGAGAAACTTAGAATGAAACAGCAGTGCAGACCAACACCTAAGATTGATTTAGTGCAAAAGATAGGGCAAAGTAACAGGTCTTTTCAGCTCTCTTGGTATGACAAAGTTAGCAGGCTGACTGGAAGTGCTGTGACAAAGAAAATGTACTGCTGGCCATGCCTCTTGATGAAACCATCTCACGGATGTGTTGTTTGGTCAAAGGTGGGGTTTGGAGATCTGTCTAACTTTAACAAAGCATATAAAAGGCATGAAAAGGGAAATGAACATTCAGTGCATGTACAATATTAAGTTGCATGGGCAGGATTTACATATAAATTATGAAAAGATTTTATGATGTAGGCCACAAATGAGCTTCCCCTCTTTGAAAGACCAGCAGCCGCCACTGCTGTTCTAATATAGATGTTGCTAGCTAGCATACTGTACATGATTTTATCATGT
The DNA here is from genome assembly GCA_016801145.1 of Umbra pygmaea. Lineage (NCBI taxonomy): Eukaryota > Metazoa > Chordata > Actinopteri > Esociformes > Umbridae > Umbra > Umbra pygmaea. The sequence goes on along the minus strand of JACXGM010007635.1, from coordinate 10,368 downwards.
TTGCAAGATCGGGGGGAGTTCTAACACTGTTACAATTGCACGCAAGTCACATGGCCAAATGTAAAGTGCATCCGGAAAGTATTCACAATGCTTAATTTTTTCCACATTTTGTTATGTTACACCTTTATTCTGAAATGGATAAAATTAATTATTTCTCTCCAAATTCATAATGACAGTGTGAAAGTAGTGTGTTTGAAATCTTTGCAAATATATTAAATATATTTATTAAAAATAAATAAGCACATAAGTACATAAGTATTCACAGCCTCTGCTCAATACTTTGTAGATGCATCTTTGGCAGCAATTAAAGCCTCAGCTTGGCACACCTATTTTTGGGCAGCTTCTTCCATTCTTCTTTGCAGGACCTCTCAAGCTCCATCAGGTTGGATGGGGAGCGTCGGTGCACAGCCATTATCAGATCTCTCCAGAGATGTTCAATCGGGTTGAAGTCTGAGCTCTGGCTTGGCCACTCAAGGACATTCACAGAGTTGTCCTGTAGCCAAACCTTTGTTATCATGGCTGTGTGCTCAGGGTCATTTCCTGTTGGAAGATGAACCTTTGCCCCAGTCTGAGGTCCAGAGTGCTCTGGAGCAGGTTTTCAGCAAGGATGAGTCTGTACATTACTGCATTCATCTTTTACTCAATCCTGACTAGTCTCCCAGTTCTTGCTGCTGAAAAAGATGCCCACAGCATGATGCTGCCACCACCATGCTTCACTGTAGGGATGGTATTGGCCAGGTGATGCGCTGTGCCTGGTTTCCTCCAAACATGACGCTTGTCATTCAGGCCATAGAGTTTAATCTTTGTTTCATCAGACCAAAGAATTTTGTTTCTCATGGTCAGAGAGTCATTCAGGTGCCTTTTGGCAAACTCCAGGCAAGCTCTCATGTGCCTTTTACTGAGGAGTGGATTTCGTCTGGCCACTCTAATATACAGGCATGATTGGTGGAGTGCTGCAGAGATGGTTATTCTTCTGGAAGGTTCTCCTCTCTCCACAGAGAAATGCTGGAGCTCTGTCAGAGTGACCATCGGGTTCTTGGTCACCTCCCTGACTAAGGCCCTTCTCCCCCGATCACTCAGTTTGCCCGGCGGCCAGCTCTAGGAAGAGTACTGATTGTTCTCTTCTTCAATTTGCAGATGATGGAGGCCAATGTGCTCATTGGGACCTTCAATGCTGCAGAAATTTTTCTGTACCCTTCCCCAGATCTGTGCCTCGATACAATCCTGTCTCGGAAGTCTACAGCTAATTCCTTGGACCTGGCTTGGTTTGTGCTCTGACATGCACTGTTAACTGTGGGACCTTACATAGACCGTTTTGTGCCTTTTCAAATCATGTCCAATGATTTTACCACATGTGGACTCCAATCAGGTTGTGGAAACATCTCAAGGATGATCAGTGGAAACAGGATGCACCTGAGCTCAATTTTGAGTGTCATGGCAAAGGATGTGAATACTTAAGTAAATGTGCTTTTTTCATTTTATATTTTTAATAAATTTGCTTAGATTCCCAACACACATCTTTCACATTGTCATTATGGGGTATTGTTTGTAGAATATAGATGAAAACAATTTATTTAATCCATTTCGAAATAAGGTTGTAACAACAAAATGTGGTAAAAGTGAAGAGCTGTGAATACTTTCAGATGCACAGTAAGCACTTTGTTTGTCTTTGTTAACATTTTTCTGTTAGAAAATGAACATATTTCACTAAATCTCTCGGCCCCCTTTCAAGCGTCACTAGTATTGTTTTTGCTGGTGGGCCGCTGGTGGGTGGAAATGCCAGGGCCGTTTTTTTGTCCCCAGTCCGTCACTGATACCTAAAAGAATTTGAACCATATACAAAACATTTACAAGTAACATGATTAGATAATAGAGTGGTAATGTGATTACTTTGAGGTGTGCTTTTATTTGAGATACAGTGGGTTAATATGCCACTAAGGGGGAAATTGTAACACTCTGACTTTTTGCATTAAATGTTATATTATAGTCTCATCCTTATTAGTGAAAACATATCAATTCTATTATTAATTAGTCACATATATGTATTTCTTATATCAAAAGATGACTAGTGTATTTCAAGTAGTCTGTGAGTTAGGAAGAAAAATGTAACAATTTCCCCCGGTCTCCCCTGTTATATTTGTGGGTAAAGGAAAAAAATTCCACACATATCCTCTGTTGTCTGACAGGTTTCTGTAACAATACAATGAGGGAGACGATGCCCTCTGGCTGTAATAATCCTAGAAAAGAACCCATTCCAGACATTGGCATTGCTTCCTCAACCATTTTGGCTAGGTTCACCTCACTGAGTGCTCTATGCTAAAGCTAAGCTAACTTGAAGCTAATTGTCTCTCAGTTTGATTACTGACATTGGTAATCACGGTTCTAGCTGCTGACTTTATGGGCTACACAGGCCTTAATGTTAGGTGCTGAAGAAGGAATAGCGATGTAGAAGCAGCCGAACCAGAAAGTCTGGTCCTTCATGTGAACTGCCAGTTCAACGTGTTTCTACTTCCAAGAGCTGCGTAGTCCTCCTGGCATTGTTTCAAGATTGCGAAGGTACTGTAGCTAGAGGCAGATCCTTTTAAAACAGCTTAAAGCGTACTTTGTGATAACCCTGAAAACGGAAGTCCTCAAAATGTCATTTACCTCAGGGCAACTCCTCATTCAACACTTTTTATTCAAATAATTCAACAGAGATTGTAAATGTCCAAACTATGATCAAATTGTTAGTGGAATTAGTGTTGATATGCAATTATTGTAACTATTGTACAAAATCCCATAAATATTAGCTTGTTTTGCAACACAGCATATGCAAACATATACCTTAAAAAAACTAATAATTGTATTATTTGATGGTCAGTCAGTCCTGTAATGCTTTGTTCTGTTCATTGATTTCAAATGGGTTACGTTTCTCATCCCTCAGCTTTTCTAACATAACAAAATCCACTTGGCTCAAACATCTGAGGGGGCACGTGCCTTCTCAGTTTTTATGGGCATGACTTCTCTGAATCTGACCTACCTACCTTGATTTTTTTGCCCTCGATGTCCAGTGTTCGCACGGTGAAGTCCACTCCGATGGTGTTCTGCTGCTTCTCCGAGAACTCTCCCGACTTGAAGCTCTGGACGACAGAGGTCTTCCCTACGTTGGACTCTCCAATCAGGATGATCTTAAATAGGAAGTCAAAAAAGTCGTCTGGCTGCTCCCTTCCATCTGCAGGCGGTAGCATGGTGCGCAATGGGGAGTGGATGTAAGAAATATGTAATAACTGTGTTATTACTATGTAATAACTGTGTTATTACTGTGTAATAACTATATTGTAACTACAATTTAAACTATGTTACAACTGCGTTATTAAATCCCCCTGAAGATGGTCTCACAGTGCACTTGCTCTCTGAACACAAATGTCAGAGGCTGGGGTTCTTCCTGACGTCCAGTTGCTTCTGTGGTTTCTGAATGCTTTTCCCCCACACATCGGCTTCAGTCTTTTTGAAAGTCAGAGCAGAGGTGTGGGAAAATATGAGTCGGCTATCAGGTGTTTCAGGACTTCCATACAATCTGCTGATCAAGTCCTGTCAGTTCTCCGTATCCAGTCGATAGTCTCCCCTCTCCCCCTCCCACTTCTGTAGCAGGTGTAGATAGTATAGCCTGTTTTTCAACTCAGAACAGCCTCCTTCACAGATGTTGACCTGGTTTGTCTCCAACTACTACAATATGCACCGGAGATCCAATAATAAGCACTCTTTAACCGACTATACAACAGATCGATTCTATCTTACACTGCTAGAACAGCTGCCTTCCGTCTTATTGGATTTGACTTTTTCTTCCTCCACCTGTTGCTTTAATGGCCTCATTATGTTTTTTTACCATCGCTCACCCTCTGGCTCCACCCACCCCTAACCTGTCCAACTGAAAAACTGTTGAATTGCACCTGCATGTTTACCACATGTTGAGACCGCCCCCACTACCTTTTGCTTTCTGGGAACTTCAGTTGTTCAGTTTTCAAAAAAGTTGCTTGCAAACCTTAGAACTACATCTTAGCACCTTTTTAGAGGAAGTCAAAAACTAGTGCCACAACTCCAATTTATTTTTAGGCAAGTTGACATTTCTCATTTTCAGGAGGCCTATCTGCCCTCATTGGCTAACAATATGTTTAGGGTAGAGTTTACCTTTGAAATGGGCTGGATGCTTGCTAAAGTTAAGCAACAACTGACATTAAGGATTTAAGAACATTTAAAATGTAAAGGGCCATACATTAGTTATACTTTTTAAAGCCCATATTTAATCAAATGACTATAATGTATTATTGCCCCCTGTTAGCTTACTTACAATTCTGCTTGTATCAGCATACCACTGAGTGCCATGCCAAACACATTATAGAAAATTTATTTAAAACCAGGCAAGGACTCTCTTTTATGCTCTCTAAGGATTTAATATCTGCTGCCATCATGTGGTTGTTAAAGGGAAATGCAACAAATTTCAGTAGCCATGAAAACAATTGCAAGACAATAGGTTGCCAAAGAAACACATAATAAAACAACAAAGAGTTTATTTGTTGAATGTAAAATACTGTTACATTTAGGTTGAGGTAGCACCAGTATTAGACAGTCCAGTAGTTATTTGTTGTTTAAAATAACATCTATTAACTGTGTTAGTCTGCATTATATACATTTTAAATTGTAATCATTTATCCAGAGTGAATTACAGTAAGTAGAGCGAAATTCCCCCTGGAGCAATTTAGGGTAAACTGCCTTGCCCAAGGACATTTGGCACTGTCGGTAATAGAACTCACATTCTTCCAGAGAGTGTTGCGTTCTCCCTTCATAAGACCACCAAACTGTGAACTGTTGATGCTACACAAAGACTATGGTCACAGCCCACCCATTCCTATCTTCGTTTTTTGGACAGTAGTCGACAGTAAAAGCTGTTGTATAAAGGGCTTTATAAATAAATTTGATTGATTGATTGACCACCACCAGCCTGAACCATTAATACAAGGCAATGAATTAACAATGATTATTGCATTGAATCAAAACGAGCGCTATTGTTTTGAAAGAAAAAACGAATTTCCAGGTTCACGTTGCTGGTATAATAACGCAAGGGGCTTCAGTTGCTTGTCATATACATTTTCACCAGTAAATGGGAGCAGATCTTACCCAATGCAGCTTTAATACAAGGCAAGATGGATCCAATCTTTCATGTTGTTTACTCCAAATTCTGAGCCTAACATCTCAAAGTCGCAGCAGAAATTCGAGACTCATCAGACAGGGCAACTTTTTTCCAGTCTTCAATTGTACATTTGTGGTGTGCCCATGCAAATTGTAACCTTAGTTTCCTGTTCTTAGCTGACAGAATTGATACCCGGTGTGGTCTTCTGCAGCTGTAGTCCATTTGCTTCAAGGTTCAACGTGTTGTGTGTTCAGATATGCTCTTCTGCCTTCCTTGGTCTGTTGTAAAGAATGTTTATTTAAGTTACCTTTGCCTTTTTGTCAGCTTGAACCAGTCTGGCCATTCTCCTCTGACCTCTGCCATCATCAATAAGGCATTTTCACCCAGAGAACTGCTGCTCACTGGATATTTTCTCTTTTGCTGACCATTCTCTGTAAACCCTAGGGATTGTTGTGCAGGAAAATCCCAGCAGTTCAGCAACTTCTGAAACACTGAAAGCAGCCAGTCTGGCAACAACAACCATGCCACGTTCAAAGTCGCTTAAATCAGCTTTCTTCCCATTCTCATGCTTGGTTTGAACTTCAGCAGATCTCCTTGACCATGTCTACATGCCTAAAAGCATTTACTTTCTGCCACATGATTGGCTGATGAGATATTTACCCTAATGAAGAGTTGAAGAGGTGTACCTAATGAAATGGCCTGTGACAGTATGTGCCAATTTGTGGCACATGTCATCAAAACAACTAAAACAGAGCAAATTGGAGTTGACCTAAACAGTGAACGAAAGCTAAGAAAAACATTGACTATGTAAAGACTGTGAGAATAGCCTTGTTATTGAGAGAGGTCAAAAAATGTAGACCTGTCACGAGGGAGAAAGGCTATCTGCACACTAGCCATAACAGCACGAGGGAAACAGAGCTGCACTAATCCTGCTGCCTCAAGGTGAGGAATGATGGCCAAGTGGTTATAGGGCACTTGACTGTCCTGTGTCTGAAATTTCTAGACCATATTGCTCCTCCCAAAACATTCCTCCGAGGTTGCAGCAAAGAATCGTTTTTTTCTTAATCTCACCAGTTTAAAATAACGTTAAATAAAATTATAAACTAAGGGATCTGTAACCACTTTTGCAAAATACTTGGGAAATGATAATATAACTATTTGTTATCCGTCACAAAATCCGCAAATTCATCCGCATAAAATAAATAAAAAACACTTTTATAAAATAAAACGGAGAAGCAAAATGTGAGATCCGCACAGAATAATTAAAAAATATACAATATTTATTTATTTTATTCTCCAGCTACGCTTGGAATTATAAGACAATATTACGATCGAGCGCACGCACTCTCTTTACGTAACGTCATCCGCGTTTGTTCCTTCCCGGGTGCGCGCACGGCTTCTGCTCTCATCTCGCAGTAATCATGGTAAGCGAACTCCTTTGTTCATCTCACTAATGTTTATTTAAACGTCGTGATTAACGTTCTTATTATGGTTAATAATTTTACGTGTGTAGTGTTGCACTATCTGCCATGAATGAGTTTAATTCATGTCGCTGTCTTACTTCTGACGGATGTAGAATTGACAGTAGGTAAGCACATGGGCCTAGCTTTAGCATGCTAGCTAACAGCCGGCGTCATGTGTTTTTTGCCGTTAACAAATAGATGCTTGGAAAAAAATGTATATTTTCATGTTATTGGCTGTTAAAACCACAATTTATTTAATTGGATTTTGTTACGATTGGTGTTATTGTAGAAACAAACTTCGCATTACGTAGTTGACAAGCTAGAAACTTGTTTCGGGGTGGAGCTAGCTTGCTACATCTACTTTTATCCTAACATCCTGGAACTCTGACATCGTCTGTTAACTTTAATTGATGGGAATAACACATTGATGTTATATTGCCCAGTAATTGAATCATGGGACGTTTTGCCCTGTATGTTATTCAGCTACTTTAAACACTGGCTTGGGTCACATAGCAAAGCTTCTAGCGGTTTCTTAGGAGAAGTGGGTGGAGCTAGGTACGGACCCGCCTTGTTCAGCGGTACCTACTGTCTGTTGTGTGGTAATTGAAGTACCTCATTGGCCATATATGGTCAGCACATACCGTTAACAATGAGACATTTTGTTTATTAGAGTGTATGACTGCTGACTGTTTGGTACATTGTGTTAAATCTGAAACTGATTCTCACAGGCGTCCCTATCAATGGCCCCAGTGAACATCTTCAGACAAGGAGCGGATGAAGAGAAAGCTGAGACTGCCCGTCTGGTGAGCTCGCAGCTTTGTTAATTAGTTCTTCCATATTTAAATTTATTTATCGTAAGACAGGAAGATCTGTAGCTCACAAATGAGTGATGAATTGAATAACATTGATTTGTTTCTCACAGTCCTCCTTCATAGGTGCCATTGCCATTGGAGATCTGGTAAAAAGCACACTGGGACCTAAAGGAATGGTATGTGTGTCTTCGCAAGGCCTGCATGGCTTCATTACTGCATTAGTAGTTCAAGTTTATTTCAGTCTGCTTCAAAAGAAACAATTTAAAAGAAAAAAACAAAATAGATCCTTTTTATATTACATTTATTTTACACACAAATTTATATTTAATTTATTTTACATACAACACCAAGACCCAAAGTAATCTTTCTTGCATAAAGAATGACTAATGTCTATAAATAGGAAGCAGTTAGTGCAGGTCTAAGTTTCAAGCCCTAGTGTCAAGTGTATATTGTGTAAGATGCAGATTTGTAAAAGTACATAAACTTTCCTGGTTTTGGTTGAGTTCACAAGTTTTAGGAAGTTCCTAATTAGGACCAAAATGACCAGGTAAAGGGAGTTCATAAATAACCAGTGATCTATGTAATTAGTAAAGAAAAAAATATTCTGGTCACTAGTTATGATGTCCCTTAGCTGGCCATTTAGGTTTTATTTAGGCACTTCCTAAAATTAGTGAACCCAGCAGAGTACTTTTACTTAGTGTTTTTAACAGCTCTGGTCAGATGCCTTAAATTTGTTAGTCAGACTGAGATTTTGTGTTTATGCAGTGTATATGTTGACAATCATCCCATTATTTGTGCCTGGGACAGCATTTATCATGGTATTAATGTAAGTTTTCATCCAGTACTAAATACCAGCCTGTGTTGTAAATAATGCAGGTTTGATTTAGTTGACCCTTGTATGTGTAAGACAAACAAACGTAGTTTGAATTTCAAATTTGCAGGACAAGATCCTTATTGGTGGAGGCAGGGAGGGTACCGTGACAGTAACCAATGATGGGGCCACTATTCTAAAAGCCATTGGAGTGGACAACCCCGCTGCGAAAGTTCTCGTTGGTAAGTAGCGTTCAGCACTTCCTGCTAAAATGCTGCTCCGATTTAGCCTGTACCTCGTAATGATTGAGAAGAGGTTTTAGAACCACTGGTTTAAGGGCAGCTTAAAGGTACAATATGTAGTTTTCCAAAACGATAACAAAAGATGTACTTTGCATTAAAAAGAACATCACTACTATACCTATATTATATATATTTCTTAGTCGTGTACTTGCATTATCCTAAATGTTTCCACCAACATCAAACCCAGAGAAATATGTAATATAATTCAAAGACACGGGATGTTTCATTTTGTCATATAACCTTTGACTTCTCTAGTTGTTCTAAGTTCCAGGGAACCGCCAAACATAATGTGAATAAAGTTATAATATTTTTAACACTACATTGTCAGTGAACAGTTTTTTCTGCCAGGAGACTATAGAATTGAAGGTTGTCATTGACGACGATAACAATACCCATGATCTCATGCTACTTCCTGATGTCATCCAAGTACATGTTTTGCTATTGTTTTGATTGAGGGACCCCTAGTGGCCAAAAACGACATTGTATGTTTAATTGGTTGGGTAAGTTAAGCTTAAACCGGCTCTTCGTTTGCGTTAAGACACATTTCAGTTTAATAGGGGTGTAGAATTTCGCTGGTGAGAAGGCTACTCCCTCTTTCAGAGGCCGCTTTTAAAGCTGTAAAACTTGTTTTTGATATTTAAACAATATAAAAAAAGTGATTAGTATAAGATAATGTTTCCCTACACTATGTAGCGTTTTGTTAAACTAAAGCAACGGCAAAAAGTTATGACAGTTATCAAAGAGAAACCTGTGATTGCTGCAATTTCTGTGAGAATGAAAACAGTCATTGTATCCATTACTGATGTTATTAATGATGTTATTAATGATGTTATTAATGATGTTATTAATGATGTTATTAATGATGTTATTAGTGCATAAAAGGGAATTTGTATTTAGAATCCTCAAGGAAATGCATTAATTCAAGTAAAGTTTAAGAATTTCTCAGTTTGTAACCCCACCCACTGTTCCACTTCGTCGCGGTTGAGTACTAGTTTTTTTTTTCTTACAATGTAAACCAGTACGGTGCGCTACCCAGTGGGATGTTTATCGATGGGTACACCGTCCGTACCGAGATGGGTGCGAACTGGTGCGATGCTTAATGGGAAAGATCCATCTGATTTATTGCCTTGCAGATATGTCTAAAACCCAGGATGATGAGGTTGGCGACGGCACGACCTCAGTCACAGTGTTGGCTGCAGAGCTGCTCAGGGTAAGATTGCTGTTGATCTGAACTGAGCTAATTGATGAAACCCAATCTCATTAAATTAATAATCAACTAATTAACCCATTTGTCCTAATGAGTGCAGCTTGGTGTTTGTTTCAGGAAGCTGAGCTCCTCATTGCCAAGAAGATCCACCCACAGATCATCATCTCTGGATGGAGGAAGGCGACTCACGTGGCCCGTGAGGCTCTGAAGGAAGCTGCCGTGGACCATGGGTAAAGATAATCATGTGTTTTCATCACGACAGGTTTATCCACCAGAGGTCGCTATTGTGCAAGTTTATGTAGCAGTGGTTCTCAAACCTCTCCTGGGGCGTCATGTATAAACGTTGCGTACGCACGAAAAGCTTGCGTACGCTGGTTTCCAAGCACACGGTGTGATGTATAAAAAAATACTTGACATGAGAATGTGCGGTCCGTCACGGAAACTTTTGAGCAGGCGTGAGAATGTGCGGGCCGTACGCAAAGTCTTGTCTGGCTCTGTAACGTGACAAATTCTAACTGAAAAGTGCCATAACTCACCAAAAATTACAAAATAAAGTGTCCACTACAGTTCCTGTAAAACGTCTATGACGTTGACTATTCTAAAAAC
>JACXGM010007634.1:0-30307 GCA_016801145.1 Umbra pygmaea | reverse complement strand
TTGGATTACTCTACCATTTAATATCCCTAGATGTACTTTAGCCATCCAGCTATTCCGTTTTGTCCTATGCCTGCTTGTTTGGATAACTGCCTGTGGATATACTCTGTACCTGTTCCTATGGAAGGTCAAACAGGTCAATAAATAACATTGTGCTATTTGACATTGTTTTGAGTATTTACTCAGTACAGACATTACACAACACTTATTTAAAAGCAAATATAAGGATAGAAGATAGTAACATGATAAATATACTGTACAGTATAAACTGTAATACTAATAAAAATATAAATAAATATATATATATATAGATATAACTTCTCTGTTTACAGGAAGTAGCAGTACAGAATCAGAGTTTACATTAGCAGTAGACTACGTTGGTATAGAATATCATCTAAAGCATCTGTAAAGATTAAGGTTTGAGGAACTCAGCATTAGGTTGGGGAGGCTCTACCAGGTGGTCAGAGATTAACAATTCTCCCATATTCCATTCTACTTGATTGTCTTTGTGAATGCACCTCAATTACCACAGTTGTTATTAATTAGTGTTCTTCAGCGGCGGTCGGTGGATCTTAATTGGGAAGGGTGGGCTTATGTTACGCTCGGAGCGAATGGAACGGTGCGCAACACACCAAACCCATTGTACGATACTGTGTGATACCGTTCCATTTCCTCCAGTTCGGAGAGTACTATGAGCCAGAGCCCCCAAATTAAGATCCACCGACCACCGCTGGTGTTCATACATATGTAACTCTCTGCTTGTTTGATGTTGTGCGTTATTGTTATTTGTACCAGTGTGAGTATGTGTTATACGAAGAGCTGATTAGTTTATCAGCAGTCATTTCAGTCCACGCTGATATCCCATTAACTATCATAGGGAATTTATGTGGTTGTTTATATTTCATATTGTAGTGTTGCTGAATCGTGTTTGTGCCACGTTATGCACTGTACACAACATTCTTCAGTATGTAAGCTTAAATGAAGGCATATGTAGTTCTTCATTATGTAAGCTTAAATTAAGGCATATGTTGTTCCTCTGTATGTAAGTTTAAATGAAGGCATATGTAGTTCTTCAGTATGTAAGCTTAAATATAGACATTTGTCGTTCTTAAGTATGTAAGCTTAAATGAAGGCATTTGTAGTTCTTCAGTATGTAAGCTTAAATTAAGGCATATTTAGTTCTTCAGAATGTAAGCTTAAATGAATGTATATGTATATGTACTTCTTCAGTATGTAAGCTTAAATGAAGGCATATGTAGTTATTCAGTATGTAAGCGTAAATGAAGGTATATGTAGTTATTCAGTATGTAAGATTTAATGAAGGCATATTTTTTTCTCCAGTATGTAAACTTAAATTAAGTCATATTTATTTCTTCAGTATGTAAGCTTAAATGAAGGCATATTAATTTCTTTAGCATTTAAGCTTAAATGAAGGCACATTTTTTTCTTCAGTATGTAAGCTTAAATTAAGGCATATTAATCCCTTCAGTATGTAAGCTTAAATGCAGGTGTATGTCGTTCTTTGGACTACACCTAGTGTTCTACCTGGAGAAATATAAACAAAAATATAGAGAAATCTGGAAAATTGGCAATTCTCCACTAGGGAAATCTGATTTCTGACTATGGTGTTATGGTTAAGCACAACATACTACTGGGGAAAGTATAACAACTGGGTTTCATTTAGGTTTAGTGTTATGGTTGTGTGGATGTGTGAGAGAAAATTGTTATTTTATTGTTTCATACAATTTTAGTATTATTTTTGTACTCAGTTTGTATTCATGTTTTTTATTATTGTAGTGCAAGAACCAAGCAGGTAAGCATTAGGTTTCTTGGATCCTGTTTAACTAATAATTTACTTAATTGTGAAACCTAACTGCAGCTCCCTACACTAAATCTAAATCTAACCCAAATGTAACATTTTCATTACCTAATCCATAATCAGAAAATAGCAATTATGTTTCATAGTAGTTTTCTGTCATCATCTTGAACACGCCCCATCCAGCTAGCCAGGTTCAGTTAAGCTCACATTCAGGCTGTCAGGCAGTCTGTTAGACAGGGACACTAACCACCACCCAGGGAGCTTCTGTGTTTTTCATCCCTTCTGCAGTGCCTCTCAGTCAGGTAAAACCAGGTTGATTCTTATCTTTTTTCTGACCTTGAAGCTTTGAGCTATCAGCTAGTCAGGTATGTTACTTGATGGTCAGTAGTCTGCCTGTGGTCTCCAGAGTAGATCCAGGACCTTTAGACTCTACCGATGACAGGGTAGGACAGCTCAATACATTTGATGCGTCCTACTCTCTGGTTAGTGCACTTAGTTTGTCCAGGACAATTATAAATGTGTGGGGAATCAGAGTTCTTTAGGAGGGGACTACTGCTTCTGTAGCGTTTAAGTTATATGCGTGGACACAATAGGTCTCTGAAACCCAAAAACAGGGTTCTCTAGCTGGGTCAATGCTACAGTCGTATACAAAAGTTTAGGCACCCCTGACATTTTTAATGATTTTTGTTTATAAACAATTGGGTGGTTGTATCAGCAATTTCATTTTGATCTTTCAAATAACTGAAGATTACTACATTCAATAGTGAAATTGGGTTTATTCAATATTGGACCAGACTTCTGAACCAAAGAAAAAAAAAGAAAAAAAAGAAAGTGGACTGGAATCACAGTTCACAAGTCCAAATTTTAGGTTATATATACATGTTGCATATGGCCAGAAAGCTTAAAATCTCAGGAATCTAGCTAATATTTCTGTTTTTACAATAGCTATAACAAAAATAAACATTACACCTCATAATGTGAGCTATGTGCCTTGTACACATGCACCTAAAATAAAATAGAAGCTGGATTACAATCATTGCTCACAACTGCAATTTGTAGGTTATATATCCATGTCTCATATCTTCAGAAAGCTTACAGTCAGGAATTTAGCAAATGTTGTATATTGTATACGTTTTACAATACGTGTATTGTATTTTTTTTAAATAGCTATAATGACCATAATGTTAGCTTGCTAGCAGCTAGCAGTAGCAAAACAAACTGAGCTAATAACACAAATAAAACAAATAAACAAACAACAATAATACTTAGAGTAGAAAATATTTATATTTTGTCATCAAAGAGTCTCAGTAATGACATAAAGCATAGTTTATCCAGGTAAAATCCATCTTGTTATGTCAAAATTACAATTTCATGACGGGACTGTTAACAAATGTATCCGGAAAAAAATGAAGTGCAATTCTGATGAACGACGAATGTGAAACGTGTCAAACACCTCTACGATTATGTCAAACTCGTTATCCTTATAAAACAGATATGTTAAAAATGGGCAAGATCATCCATTTAAACCACAGGGTGAGGATCCGGTTTGGCAAATTGACGCAAATGAGGAAGTCCCTTAAACCTGAATTCTATCTGAATTCCAGCTAGGGGGCGATACGTCTGGTTGCAAAAGAGCTCGGTTTCTATAATAGTCTATGAGAATGACAGACATAATATACTTGATTTATTACCTCAGTAAACATTTTCATAATGAGTATATGGTCTCAATCGCTAGATTTAAGCCTTCTGCAATTCATCATGATGTTCATTTTTTTAAATTATGGTCTCGTTAATTAAAAAATTGGCGATAAAGCAAAGTGGCGTTTATGGCGTGGTTATGGCATTCGGTTGTATGACAAGACACACAAAGGAGTTGGCATTTCACTTTTTCAAGTAAGTAACATTACATTTTGTTTTACATTATGTTTTATTACAGTTTTTTGTTAGCATCCCAATTAAAATCTGATATCTAGCTAGATTTCTGCTCCCTCTTGTCTAAAATCGTCACATCCGCAACCAAGATGTCTGCGCCCATAACCGCAAATTTGATGACCCAAATCAGATCTTAACAAACCAATGGGTGAAATCACACATTCCTCCATCCAGTAATTATACAATCTATGATTAACACTGAAGATTGCCAGAGATACTGACAGAACTTGTTGTTCTGTCTCACGACCCAGATGTAAACGTCATCACAGTGTGTTTTTCGTTAAAATATACTTTTACAAATAACGCTATAGTTCATTTGCTGTTCAGTCTATCATTCTATAATGGGGACACATGATTAGAAGTGTTTCCAGGACCCTATATCAATATATGGCTTTGTAGTTGTCTTTCATAGAGGATGTAGAAAAATAAAAACAGAAAATATTTATATATTTTCTTTATTTCATCTTGTGCAATATTTAATGTGTACATTTACTCTAAATACATTTTACATATCCAAAAAGTCTGCTTTTAAAGGTAAAATATGTAGTTTTACAAAACAATAACAAAAGATGTGTAACGAACACTCCCACAGATTGAAAAAGAACACTGTTTATTCTAAACAGGATAAATGTTGTATTATGGCAATGGCACAGAATCTTACTCCAAGGCAGAACACTCTACCAAACGATACAGGGGTCAGGCCAGAACAACTACACAAGAATACAGGAAAACGCACAGAAGGAAAATCCAAGGCAGAATAAATCTATACAAGGCAAAGGTCAAACCGGAATAACAAGAAAGCATTGGAATGCTCAGAATGGAGAAAATAATACTCACAATACCTCGCAAAGAGGCATGAGGAGTGTGTGGCTTAAATACAGAGTGGAGTGAGCAGGTGTACTGAATTTGGATAATTGAGTCCGGGTATGGGAAATGTAGTTCTGGGGAGGCAAGACCAGGGAAGCTGTAGTTCACAGGAAGATGAACTGGGGAATGGGAATTGTAGTTCAGGTCAGTCCAGGAAGAGGAAGTGGCAGTTTCCAGGGAAGGGGAACTGGGGAACGTTACAAGATGTATTTGCATTAAAAAAGCAAACATCACTATACCTATATTATATATATTTCTTAGTTGTGTACTTACATTATACTAAATGTTTCCACCAACTTTAAAATCCAGAGAAATTTGTAATATAATTTGAAGACACGGGACATTTCATTTTGTCTTCCGTCAATGGCGTCATATAACCTTTGACTGATCTAGTTGCTCCAAGTTCCAGGGAACCGCCAAACATAACGTGAATAAAGTTATAATATTTTTAACAATACATTACCTAGTCATTGAAATTTTTTTCTGCCGGAGACGCTAGATTGGAAGGTTGTCATTGACGACGATAACAAAACCCATGATCCCATGCTACTTCCCAACGTCATCCAAGTACATCTTTTGCTATTGTTTTGATTGAGAGCCCCCTATCAGCCAAAAACTAAATATTGTATGTTTAAAAAATATCAACTATATTTATCTCATTGCTTCAGGTCCAGTGTAACAAGAGGTTAACTTTGGATATGTTTTATTTAGGCTCCGCTGCCTAAGGAATCACAAACAATTTAGTAGGCTGCGGAGCTGGCCGTGGTGCTGAATGCACCTTTTGTTTTTGGGGCAAAATGTCCCGCTGGTGGGACGCTGATCCTTAAGAGGTTAAATCACTGTGTGGGAGTTGCCAGTTTTGCTCCAACTGTACATTTTAGAGTGACCTTTAATTTTGGCCTTTATCAAGGCACGCCTGTGCAATAATCATGCTATCTAATCAGCATCGTGATATGCCACATCTTTGAGGTGGATGGATTATCTCTGTAAATTGCTCACTAATACAGATTTAGACAGATTTGAGAACAATATTTGAGAGAAATAGGCCTTTTGTGAACATACAATAAGTCTTAGATCTTTGAGTTCAGCTCATGATAAATGGGGGCAAAAACAAGGGTGGCGTTTATATTTTTATTTAGTTAAGTTGTTCCCCCTTTGGAAGATAAACAGCCCCACAACATCCACCATACTTCACAGTGCAGAGCAGGTTCTTTTCTGTAGGGCTATCTTTCTATCTACACAAAAATGTTGATCTCATCTGACCAAAGAATCCAGTCATACTGAAGGTTTCAGTGATTGTTGGCAAATTTTAGGTGATTGAGTTGTGTGTGGGGTAGGGATGTTCCAATACCAACATTTTTACTATGATACCGATACTTGCTTTGGTACATCTGTATCTATACCAAATCGATACCATGGCAAAATCACAGATAACCATAAAAACACATTAAAAACATATTAAATATCAGAATGTAAAGCTCTAGTATATGTAATACACAATATTTTTATGTATATTGTTTTTATGTTGTTTATTCATCTTCGATTCTCCAAAATTGTGTAACTGCAATGCATGTCTTCAGTCCCTGTGTGGGACTGAAATATGGACTCTGTGTATATGTGCATCCATGCCTTTTTAAGTTCTATACTATCCAGTCTAAGGTACTGTGATTTTGTGTTTAAGTATTATGTCTTTACGTGGATTTGTGTGTATATGGTCTGTTAGCACCACCCTCTGGACTCCAGTAGGAAATACCAGGTCTAAAGTGTATGAGTGTAGAAAAGAGTGTGTTAAATCTAATTGCCTATTGCTACCAGCTGGTGTTAACCAGTACTCTCTAGCTTTATAAGCCATTGGGTCCAGATGGTGCTGCGGTTCATTGATGAGTGTCACGTTTGGTGACCACCACCAACACCAGATCTGGAGGAGCTCCTACTGCTGGGAGGGGGTCTCCAGCTACTGGCACCACCAGAGGGGGAGGAGCTTCCGTTCTGGGGTAGGGAGTTCTTTGTACTGCCCCCTCCGGCGTTTGCAGCTGCCGAGACCCCAGGATGGGAGAGTATGGCCACCGCCGAGCATCGGGGTGCCGCCACCACCGAGCATCGGGGGTCTGCCGCCGCCGAGCATTGGGGGTCTGCCGCCGCCACTGCCGAGCATCGGGGGTCTGCCGCCGCCACCGCTGAGCATCGGGGGTCTACCGCTGCCATCGCAGAGCTACGGGGACTGCCACCACCACCACCGAGCTACGGGGGCTGCCGCCTCCACCGCCGAGCTACAAGGGGTCTGCCCGGATCCCGTTATGGAGGACGTCTGCAGGTGGGTTAAGGACGAAAGCCTGGCTGCCACCAACACCCTTAGGAGCTGTCCTGGGCTGGCTGCCTGGCCGGAAAAGACCTCCGGCTGAACCTCCACCAGGTTTTTGGGTTTCTGGGGGCGCTCTCAGGTACTGTGGGGGGGATGGTTCTGCCTGCCCGCGCTTCCTTTCTTCTGCTGTTTTTTGTTTTTCTGGCCTCCCCTGGAGTTGAGGCCCATGTGGGGGGATTCTGTCACACTATCCCTGTGTGGGATGATGTGGCAGTGGACTGAGATATGGACTCTGTGTATATGTGCATCCATGCCTTGTTGATTTCTATATTATCCAGGCTAAGGTACTGTGATTTTGTGTTTAAATATTATGTCTGTATGGGGATGTGTGTATATGGTCTGTTAGCACCACCCTCATCCTAATTGCCTATTGCAACCAGCTGGTGTTAACAAGTACTCTGTAGCTTCATAAGCCATTGGGTCCAGAGGGTGATGCGGTTCATTTCTATGAGTGTCACGTTTGGTGAAGGTCGAGCTTTGGTTGAACTACTGTTGGATCACTGTTTGATTTACTGTCAGTGTGAGGTACGTTAGTTTTGCTAGTTCGGGAGACTGTTGGATATTACTACTTTTGTGAAAAGTGAGTCCAGAAGTATATGTTTATGTGTACGCTCTGCCTTACAGGTCCTTCTCAAGAAATAGTATATTGTGATAAAGTTAATTTTTTTCCATAATGTAATGATAAAAATTAAACTTTCATATATTTTAGATTCATTGCACACCAACTGAAATATTTCTGGTCATTTATTACTTTAATACTGATGATTTTGGCATACAGTTAATGAAAACCCAAAATTCCTATCTCAAAAGAAGTATCACAATATGCTAATTTCTTGAGAAGGACCTGTATATTAGCTACCAGTGTCCGTACCACTGCGAGAGTATGAAGGGTGTATAAGAGTATTCGTTGCGCCATTACTTTATGTGTACCCTGCAACATAGTAGTTTCTGCTGTTTCCGGATTATAACATTAAAAGTACCAACATCAGACATTGCCGTTGTCTCCCTCTCTACACAACACCATTTTGTGACAATGTACATAGTCTTTTTCTTATTGTTTTTGTCTTGAATTAATAAAAGGTTTTGTCATCTTTTTCATCACGTTACATCTATAGAAACTACTGCATACTCTCTGGTCATTTGCCTTTATTGTGAGTAGATTCTGCTACTTTCCACTTTAGGACTCTCCAGTCGATAGCTAGCTAACCAGCTATGGCTAACTGGCTGCTCAATAACAAACACAACAACTAACGTCTTTTTTAGCCTGCACAACTCGGTGACCAGATTTCTGAGACAGAATTTGGGGACATTTTCAGCTCAGAAGCTTAAACTCCTTCATTTGTACTGTAGCCTGAATTATTTTTCACTACAGAATTTTTACCATGCACACACAGATGGAATAGTTATTTTTTGGCATTAATGTTACTAGGAAGCACACCAGTAGAAATATATATTCATATTTCTAAGTCTGATTGTTTGGAATTCGGCAATACAAAAACCATTATGGTGGGATACTCTGGCTAAGCAATTTACAAAAGAATACATTATCATTAACTTTTTCTTGTCCTACTCTGTGAACTTGTATTCCTTTTCTTTTGTCCCTTCACTCTTCTCTCCCTTAGTTTCTCACTCTCTTCTCACTGCCCTTTCTTGCTCTTATCTATTCACTCATCCTCCTGTCCAGTCTTCCACCTGTGCTTCCTTTCCACTCTCCCTACAAGGGCCAAAGCAGAACAATATGAATGATTTTGTGAACTAATTACTGTTAGTCCTCAATTCCTGCTAAATAAATAGCATGTTAAGTATGTTAATTATTAGTGCTGTCCAACGATTAAAATATTTAATCGGGATTAATCGCATTAATGTCATAGTTAACTTGCAATTAATCGCACATTTTTATCTGTTCTAAATGTCCCTTGATTTATGTTTGTCCCATTCATTTTAATGCTTTTATCTACATGGAAAAGTGGATCGGCTTACTTTGGGCAAATGTTTTTTATTAATGAAACCATATTAGAATATACTATCTAAAGTCATCCATTGTCGTCTGGCTTTGACGAGGGGGCAGAGAATTTACATCAGCTGTGTGCTTTGCCATCAAGTGATATTTCAGTATGGACATGCTGCACTGATAGCTCACTTCACAATGACCAAACACACAGATAATTTTGGTCTTGTCAATGGAACCATTTGGCAACTTTTTAAAAGTAAACTTTCTATTCAGAATTTTATTGGCATCCATTTCGACGTCTCGCGCTCGTCATCCGCTCTAAACGTAATTTAGCATACTACTCTTTGGCCAACTCACAAGTCCAAACATGTGTGTGCCATTGATATGATGTGTGCGGCGAGCCTGTTGTTTTGTTTCCGGTCTAGCTAGATCTGGTGTAGTGTTGTAGTTTTTCTAACGTTACTAGTTGTTGTAACAGCGTGTGAAAAAAACTACAAAGTTTGCCAGGCCGAAAAGAGCATTAATTTTTAATGCAAAGTACTACTTTTGTTATTGTTTTGGAAACCTACAATGACATTTGTAGTTCTGCAAATTAATACAAAAAAACATTGTGAAGGCTACCATACACAATGCATAGGAATTACATACAGCAAGTAATAACATATACCCACTATTAATTATATTATCTTAATGCAGTGTGACTACTTCAGCATGTAAATAATGCACCTCAAATACAAACCAGGGTTCTTGCACCATTTTCAAAGATACATTTAATGCAACTTTTTTAAGACTACAACAAATAAAATTTAAGATAAAAAAAAATTCAAATCTGTGTATTTGTTAGAAAATATAATATATTTGTTCCTAATTTAAAAAAACACAACTTTTCCTTGTCTTTTGCTCGGAGGAGAATACTTTAAATTCAAACCTTTCCAATCAGAGTATTATTCAAGCATATTACAGTTTTTCCCGATTGTGCCGAAAGACCTTACGAACTTCTGGGTCTTCAACTGTGATGTCTCCCACCTTACTATCTCCACTAGGAAGCTCTTCACACCAAAGAAAATCTGGACCGTTGAACCAGTTGGAAGCAATGAGCTCTTTTGCCTTAAGGCCCCTTGACGCATGGTACGCTGGATTTTCTTCCGATGACACGTATCTCCATTGACTTGGCTTGGTAATGACTTTGATGCGCTGAATGCGGTTTGCCACAAAAACATGGAATCTTCTTGCATCGTTGTTAATGTACCCAAGAACAACCTTGGAGTCATTCCAGAATAATTCCTGGGCCTCTGCTATATCCAAGCGGATATGCTGCTGAAAGCTCAAGTCTTGGAATGGTTGTGACTTTCGTAGGAGCCACTCTGGCTTTGCCCATCACCAAAGCACAGTGAGTTTGTCCTGATGCCCCGATCACTCTCAGGTATCTGCACTCTCCATATCCTGTGATACTAGCATCCGAGAAGTGATGGATTTCACATTTACGGTCTTCTGGAAAATTTGCTGGAAGATATCTGTCTATCTTGAGATCGCCTAGGTTCTGTAGGTCCAAGAGCCAGGATTCCCATTGTGGTTGACCTTGTCCCGGGACATTTGCTGAAGCATTTGCTTTCCGACCAGCACGAACGGTGCTACAAAGAACGGTGCTACAAAGAGGGTCATAGACAGACGCTACTGTTGATAACACTCCTCTTCTAGAGAACGGTTGTTCACTCACCACTATTCTGAATCTGAACTGATCTGAGGTAATGCACCAGTTAACCCCTGGGGCTCTTTCCATCTGGTACTCACCCAAGGCTAGGTCTTGATTTATTGCTGTTTGAGCACACTCTTCATTGGGGATTGATGCTAACACCTCCTGGCTAATAGAAACAAATTTATGAATGCGTAGCTTGCCATTGCTACAGAGCTGTCTTGCTTCACTGACTAGCTGCTTTGCTTCTTCTTCTGTCGACACACTTGTCAGCCCATCAATCACATAAAAGATTTGTTCAATGAAGTGGATGGATGCTTCACTGAAACGACCTTGCCCTTGTGCAGCAATGTGTTTGAGGCCGTAGTTTGCACAGCCAGGAGACGAGGCTGCACCAAACAAGTGCACTTTCATTTGAAAGACTGATGGTTCGCAGTGGTAGTCCCCATTCTCCCACCAAAGAAACCTTAGATAGTCTTGGTCTTCTGCTCTTACGTGAAATTGATGAAACATGCGTTCTATGTCACACATTGTTGCTACTGGACCCTTGCGGAAATGACAAAGAACACCTACTAACGTATTGGTCAGCTCTGGCCCAGTACGCAGATGATCGTTCAATGACACGCCTTGAAACTTTGCTGAGCAGTCGAACACGACGCGTATCTTGCCCGGTTTTTGTGGGTGATACATCCCATGATGAGGGATGTACCAAGCAGGCCTCTTGTTGATTTCCTCTGCATTAACTTTCTCAGCATCTCCACGTGTCATTGTTTCGTGCATGAAAATTAAGTAGTCCTTGTGGTACTGTTTGTCTTTCTCAAATCTCTTACTCAGACACTTAAGGCGATGAACAGCACATTTCCTATTGTCTGACTCGGCCTGTCTTCCTTAAATGGCAAAGGCATTTCACAGTTACCATCAGGTTTGACCTTGATTCCTTCCTCCCTTATTGAAATGAAGCAAAGATCTTCTTGTGAGAAGGTAGCATCCTGCACGCTTCTTTCATTAAAGTCTGACTCCAATATCTTCAGAACATTTGGCGGAGTGACTAACTCCTTGACTTCTGTTCGACATATATATCGGACTTCACTTGTCAGATGGGCAGGTGACTGAAGAAATGGCCTTACTTGTCTGACAATAGTTCTGTGGCTACTTCCAATTGCATCTCCGTAGTCGACACAGGAACTACCAGAGCCGACAATACTCCAGCCGAGGTCTGTTTTTTTAGCAAAAGGCTCCTCATCTCTGCCTGACACAACTTCTTTGGGTAACAGGGCTTGAGAACAATTGTAACCTATGAGCAGGCCAACGTCACAGTCAATTAAAGGAGCAATCTTTTCTGCAAGATGCTCTAGATGAGGCCATGCTCTTGCTGTCTTGGGTGTAGGATTGTGACTTACATTGGCAGGAATGAAGTCTCTCGAATACGTTACTGGAAGAATGGTTTTCTTCGCTGAATAAAACCCTCTGATCTGCAACCCAGTTAACTTCTGGCTTGGAATAACTGTACTTCTTGATCACAATGTTGAGAGTTTTAGTTGCACTGGCTCCTTCTGTGTCCACAGTGTTTGCCGTTTCTTTCAGGATAAAGGTGGTGTCCCTTTGGTTATCCAGTAAAGCATATATGAGAACTTCATGCTCTGGGTTACTCGTTGTTGAGTAACGTGTATGTTCCATTCACATTTTGCACCACACGGTTAGAGGTGGCTACCTTAGAAGCTTCATTCGACTGCTTAGAATCAGTTTTTTCCTTTGACCTCTCCTTCTCTTTGGCTTGGTTCCAACTCTCCCTCTCTCGTCATCTCTGTGATCTTTCTTTCCATCGTCCTTGACACGGTCTTCATGCAAACAGGTTGGATGCGTCTTTTTACATATGTCACAGACACTCCTCTTTTCACAGTTCTTAAAACGGTGTCCTGTCTTCAAGCATCCAAAACACAGCCCTTTAGTTTGCACAATTTTGGCCTTTTTCTGAGACTGACTTTTCCTTGAACCTTCGACATGTTTGTATGCCATGGTGCAACTTCTCACAAAAGACACGTTTTAGGGTCTGGGTTTTCTTCTGAGCTGACTGCCAGCACCTTTGCACCTACATTCTGAAGCTTTAGTGTCTTAACCTTTTCACCATCATCGGACTTCAAAGCATGAAGAGATGTCACAGGGTTGCAAGTTATCTTGGCTTCTCTTGCAACAAACTGAACAAATTCGCTAAAGCTTGGAAATTCATGTGTTGATTCTTCAACCGCCAGGACCTTTCTGTTCCATCTGGCTATTAACCAATCAGGAAGCTTGTTGAGCATTCTTTGGTTTTCACCACAGTCATTTAGAACTGTGAGGGCTAGATTTATCAAGCCGTTTCCGCCTGTTTCCAGGCGCTAATTGGTCGCAAAGATGGACATAACTGATGCGGGCTATTTATAAACCAGGCGCACTTGGGTAAAATCGCAGATTGCCTGCCACATGAGCGACAAGAGACAAGTTGCGCTTTCAATATGCGTTCGTGGGAGGGTCATGGGGAAAGTGGGAGTTCCACCCAAAAAGGTGGGAGGATACGCGTAAAGTGTGCCAAATTATATATTCCTTGGTATTTACAAAGACTGCCAGTAAAAGCGTGCCTCTATTCTGCGGGGGGAATTTTCCGCCTCTTAAAAGCAGGTCTAAACTAGCAAGCGCATTTTCCTGTGTGTTCAAATATAGCTACAGAAATGGCAGCAGTGACAGCAACAAGTTTCAAACATAGCATCAAATACACTTGGCACAAAAAAAGACAAATGCCTCTATCTGTTCCATTTTTGATAAGCAATTTTGCGATTATTGACCTACATAACACTCTTTAATTACTTAACCACATCTTTTGGCTTTACATATTAATGATATAGGCTAAACATATACATATATGCCAAACGCCAACACAACATTATCATTACAAACCACACATACCTTCATTCTCTACAGAGATCTCAGCAGTATTTATGTCGTCCACACCTTCCACTTGTTCGGCAACGTGTATTTGCTGCACCACCTATTTAGCATGTCTATTTCTGGTGGACCTAAACCAGTTCTCCTCGAATGTGCCCGGTTGTATGCAACCTTCTCTTTTGTTCTGTGCTTTATGTCTTGCCACCGTTTTTTACCTCCTCAACTTCTCTCCGTGTAGATGATAACGAGTTGATTTAACTTGTTATGGCAAACCAAATTGGATGTTTTTCAGAGGGTGTGGATGTTCTGCCCTGTAATATATATCAGGTTTGCTGTTACTTCATGCACTAAGATGTTAATTTCTTCTTCACTAAATTTAAGCTTGCGCTTTCTTTTTCCCATAGGGAGATCCATGATAGATACATACGGGCCCATTGTTTGCTCTTTTAGAGGCGCTCTAATGGAGGGCGGAGTATGCGCTGATTGCGTAATGGGTATCGGGTTTGATAAATACTACGCTAAATGTGGAAGCATAGCGTGCGCTATTACTGAACTCGCATAAACAGACGCAGCGCAAACTGTGCTAGTGTTAGTAAATTCAGCCCTGAGACTCTTGATCTGTGACATTTCTGCTTCACAGCTTCGTAGAAAATCTGAAAATTCTCTTAGTTCTATGCTATCCTTGGGTCCTATTTTTGGCCATGATGTTATCTTATCCCTGAAAGCCTATGCAATCACAAAGGGCCTTGCATACCTTTCTTCAATGATGTCCAATGCTGAATAGTAGGCTGCATCCATGCCAAGCAGGAAGTAACCGTCAATAGCTTTCTTTGCAGGTCCTCTAACATATTTGCGAAGGTAGTAGACCTTCTCATTCACTGGAATATTCTTCCTACTGATCAATGTCTCGAAGGACGTTTTTAAGTCTTTGTACCTTAGTGGGTCTCCAGTGAAAACTGAAGGCTCTGGTATCGGGAGATGGCTTGCGTTGATTGACTCTGTTATTGCTTTAGCAAGTGCTGTAGTGCTATCTTCTTGACAAGCAATGGCAGCAGGTTGCACACTTTCAACAGTCTGTGTCACCATAGCAGGTTGTACATGTGTGGTGTTTTGTGGTGTTGCCACATGATGCACAAAAATACTTCTTTGAGCGGTTTCAGCGTTGGTTTTCACATGCTTAGTGCTATGGAGCAACTCTGATATCTTTTCTTCCGAACCCACTTCCTATTCGTAGACCTGCAGACGTGCTTTTGCAGCATTCATTTTCGACTAGGCGCTCTGCTCATGTTACACCTTTGCTTCATGAACTTCACTGGCTACCTGTGGCATCACGCATCCACTTTAAGTTATTGCTGCTAACATTTAAAGCATTAAATGGTCTTGCCCCTCAATATCTGTCCACACTTACAGCCCTGCCCGGTCCCTTACATCAGCTGAATTTGGTTTATTGTCCATCCCTCGTTCCCGGTTGTCTACTGTAGGTGGAAGGTCATTTAGTGTTAATGCTCCTAAATTATGGAACTCGCTACCTCTCACACTACGTAACCATCCATGGCTATATTTAAGACCCAGTTAAAAACATATCTGTTTCACATGCATTTTGTCTGATTTGATTATTTGTATCCATGTGACTGTGATGTATGTCTGAGTGTCTGGGTGTTTTTGTACTGTATAATGTAAAGCGGCCTTGAGCTATGGAAAGGTGTTATATAAATAAAACTTCTTCTTTTTCTTCTTCTTAACTGTCTCTAAGCACTCTATCTGCCTGCGCTTCTCTTCTATTGAATTTTTTCTTGCAGCATTTTCTTCTTCTTGCAACTTCGAGGTTTCCAAGCTCTTGTTCCTTAAGTTCCATGTCCTCTAAGACCTTTAAGGTGGCTTAAGTTGCAGCTAGCTCTGCTGCAGCTTCTAGTTTCTTTGTAGAGGTCAGGCTTGATTGCTTTGATCTGATGCTTATATACTTTGAACTTCGTGAACATACACAAGACCATTTGGAGGTTGCACGTGTAAGCACTGAGCCAGTCTCAGTCCAGTATGTTCATTCTTTGTGGGTATCTGGTACCCTCTCTCTTAATTCAAGATAATCCCCTACATGTTCCAATAGCTTTCCTGAGACAGCATCACACGTGTCTACTCGGCGGCGCGTCTTGCCATCCAGGGTAGTGTGTTGGCGTAAATCTTTATAAGCTTGTTTCACACTTGTTGAAGCGTTACTGATCTTGGTTATGTAGGTTTGCAGGATTTCAGTGGAGAATGTTACGTCTATTACTTTCCTTGTCTCTTTAGGAAGAACTTTCCATTTGTCATAAGAGGTTGTAAAGTGACGTTGAAGCTTTTTAGTTTGGCTGTCATACAATTCTTGACCCCTTTCAGTAAGCTCACGTCTTCTTTGGCTTCTTCTTCAACTTTCCTCGACAGTAGCTTGGGTTTCTACAACTACCTTAGTCTTCTTTGATGGGTTTGCATCTATATCAAGGTCTTTAAACTGCTGCTGTAAACCTGTGGCTCCATTGTTAGTGTCTAAGCCCTTTTCATCTGTCTCATACTCGTGCTCAAACATTTTTTATATTTTTGAATATAATATATATCTTTAACACCCTTCTGTTAGGTAGGTGAAACTTAAAAATTAGTTAAATCCAGTATGTCATAAACCTATCTTAATTTTACCAGTCAATAATGTAAAGCAAACAAAGTGTAGTTTATCACCTTCCAACAGCACACAAAGCCAATTGATGGTTTCACTTTATTTGGAGAGTCCGAAATTCCATCTGTATGTGCTCTATAGATAGTTTGTTGATGATATGACTATCAACAAACTATCAACAAACTATTTGTTGATAAGCAACTAATTGTGTAGTTTAATAATAATAATAATAAATAATGCATTCAACTTATATAACGCTTTTCTTCCAAGGAACTCAAAGCACTTTACATAGTGAGGGGAAAGCCCACCTCATCCACCACCAACGTGTAGCACCCACTTGGGTGATGCACGGCAGCCATTTTGCGCCAGAACGCTCACCACACATCAGCTATCAGGTGGAGAGGTGAGTAGTTATATATGCCAATTAGGAAGAAGGAAGATTATTAGATTGCCGTGATTGAAGTGAGGCCTGGTTGGGAATTTGGCCATGACACCGGGGTTAACACCCCTACTCTTACGATAAGTGCCAGGGGATTTTCAATAACCACAGTGTCAGGACACCCATTTAACGTCCCATCAGAAAGACAGCACCCTACGCAGGGCAGATGTCCCCATCACTATCCTGGGGCATTGGGAATGATCTTTAGACCAGAGGGAAGAGTGCCCCCTACCGGCCCTCAAACACCACTTCCAGCAGCACCGGTCTCCCATCCAGGGACTAACCAG
The DNA here is from genome assembly GCA_016801145.1 of Umbra pygmaea. NCBI lineage: Eukaryota > Metazoa > Chordata > Actinopteri > Esociformes > Umbridae > Umbra > Umbra pygmaea. The sequence goes on along the minus strand of JACXGM010007634.1, from coordinate 13,397 downwards.
GCCCGACCCTGCTTAGCTTTAGAAGCAAACCAGCAGTGCAATACAGGGCTCTTTGCTGCTAGCTTAGTTTAAGGGTAGGGGTAAGTTTAGAATATGTTTTAGGGTAATGGTTAAGGTTAGGCTTAACATTAGGAGAAGGGTTAAGGTTATGATTAGGGTTAGGGTTATTAGATAGTTTGTTAAAATGTTGCTGAAAGTCTGCAGATAATCTGTAGAGCGTCTAAGATACACTTTTTGGACTCTTAAAATGAAGTGTTACCCAATTGACTTTCAACTGTGATCAGCTGTGGTCATTTTGATTAGCTCAGCATGAAACAAGCTTTTCCGGAAGCATTTCAGTCCTTGGTAGTACAACTGAAGACAACAATCAACTATGGGTGGCAAGGCATTGTCAAAAGATCTATGGGATAAAGTTGTGGACAGGCACAAGTCAGAAGATGGATACAAAACAAATTCAAAGGCTTTATCAGTGCCTAGAAGCACAGTGAAGTCCATTATTAAGAACTGGAAGGTATTTGGTACAACACAAACCCTCGCTGGGTGAGGACGTCACTCCAAACTGGATGAAAGAGCCAGGAGGAAACTGGTCAGAGAGGCTACCAAGAGGCCTACAGCAACTCTGAAGCAGTTGCAGGAATTCATGACAAAGAGTGGTCTTTGTGTGCATGTGACAACAATATCACAAATTCTCCACAAACGTGGCTTGTATGGGAGGGTTGCAAGAAAAAAAGCCACTCCTCAAGAAAGGTCACATGCAGTCAAGTCTGACAAACACACAAACACACACACAATCACACACATAAACACACATACATACACACAAACGCACGGACATGCTTGCACATATAAACATAAATACAAACACACAAACACCGCACAGACAGTTAAACCAACAGGTTGATAAGCCACTGAACTTCCTCCTTCTCTTACTGTCTTGTTCATTTGTTTACTTGGATCCATATCACCTGGCGCCATAGCAACAGCTACTCTTCCCTGAGGTCACACACTGTGCGAAAGAGACAGGCTAATAAAATGTTACAAATGATATGCATTTTACAAAAACATCAATATTAAATACATATTTATATAAACAGCTAAATCACAACATATAAGAAATAAAAAATATAAATAGCATAACATCAAAAACATTACAGGCATGATTTTAAACCAAATTTAAATAGCATTACAGACATGAGAATATCAACATCTGTCACATCCACCCCAGCGCCCTGTGAGACGATCCAGTTCCCCTTCTTCTCTATTGCCTGCATGATTAATCTGGTTGCTTAACCCTGTGTTGAGTACTGTTTCTCTATATCTGCTAGTGTGTGGTTGTTACCGTTGTTGATGATTGTCATTTTGCTAAAGAGTACCGTCTCTAGATTTCGAGGTATATTTATATATGAGGTCTGTGTATTAGTTCTCGTTACGCACTGATAGGTTTTTGTTTTCATTTGTATTTCCAGTTGCCTATGGCTCATTTCCTTTATATTGAAATATACGGACATCAGTCTCAACCAAAAATCCTGCGTCTGCCTCCTATTTCCTCTTATACATACGATATCTTGACAACATCATTAAGTCTATAAACAGCATATAACTTTACAGATATAAGACAATAAAAGCATGTTCAAGAGTTAATATGTAAGAATATAAATAGTTCAAAAGTGGTGCCTTCTGCTGGAGCTTTGTGTTTTTAAAAGCTCCTTACTGTGGACCGTGTGTTCCCCTACACTCTTGTCTATAACCTCTCCTTCTTACTGGCATTTTAATCAAGAATACCCCCCCCAAAAAATCTTTAAAAAACTAACTTTGTGCACTAGTGTAGTGTATCTAGAGAGGTGCCCTCTGGGTAAACCCTGACCAGCTGCAGCTAGCAAGATGATAGCTGTTTATGATTGGTGTTGGCTTAAACTGTTAAGAATTCCAACATCCTGATTGGTGCATCTAATAATGACATCAGGAGGTAGTGTTACTCGGTGTTTGTGCAGACAATTTAGTCCATAGACAATCAACTGTGGTTTTTCAAAGAATACTTGAATGGAGCAAAGAAGCGTTCTCTGTTTTATCTTTTTTCAGAAACTGGATGTCCGCCATCCCTCCGTCCACCTGAGAGGGCGCTGTCTTCTCCCAACATGAACCGGGGTACGTTCCAGTCGCTGCTGATTGGAGCCAATCGGTACTCCACAGGGTTTGGTCGTGTCTGGCTCTCCATGGTCTTTGTGCTCCAGTTCACGGTGTTCGTTGTGGCTGGGCTGCACGTGTGGGGCGACAATGACAAGTACTTTGTCTGCAACACGGTCCAGCCGGGCTGTACCAAAGTCTGTTACGAACACATCTTCCCGATCTCACACATCTGGCTGTGGGGCCTGCAGCTCATCTTTGTCACCTGTCCATCTCTGATGGTGGTGGGACATGTGAAATGCAGGCAGAAAAATTCTAAATGTGGGACGAAGAGAGGCCACTTGTGGTGGACATACCTGGTAAGGAGAGTAACACAATACACACACACACACGCACACACAAACATACACACACACACACACACATACAGTGCATTCGGAAAGTATTTACAGCACTTCACTTTTTCCACATTTTGTTATGTTACACCTCTATTCCGAAATGGATTAAATTAATTATTTCCCTCAAAATTCTACAAACAATATCCCATAAGGACAATGTGAAAAATGTCTGTTTGAAATCTTAGCAAATTTATTAAAATAAAAATATAAATTGCCATGACACTCAAAATTGAGCTCAGGTACATCCTGTTTCCACTGATCATCCTTGAGATGTTTCCACAATCTGACTGTAGTCCACCTGTGGAAAATCCAGTTGATTGGACATGATTTGGAAAGGAACATACCTGTTTACATAAGGTCCCACAGTTAACAATCATGTCAGAGCCCAAACCAAGCCATGAAGTCCAAGGAATTGTCTGTAGATCTCTGAGCAGGGGGGCCGCCAAGAATTTTGGGCCCAATGACAAAAAAGCATTTTGGGAGCCCTCTGTGCAGCTGTTTGTCTATATTTGGGGCCCCTGTAAGTCATGGGCCCTTGGAATTGTCTTACCTTTCCCCCCTATATGGCACCACTGCCTCTGAGACAGGATTCTATCGAGGCACAGATCTGGGGAAGGGTACAGAAATAAATCTGCAGCATTGAAGGTCAAATGAGCACAGTGGCCTCCATCATCTATAAATGGAAGAAGTTTGGAACCACCAGGACTCTTCCTAGAGCGGGCCACCCAGCCAAACTGAGCGATCAGGGGAGAAGGGGCTTAGTCGGGAATGTGACAAAGCTCCAGCATCTCTCTTGGAGGAGACCTTCCAGAAGAACATACATGCGTACATAGTAGGGGTGGAACGGTATACAAAAGTCACGGTTCGTTTCATACCTCGGTTCAAACACCACGGTTTGGTACGAGTTCGGTACAATGGAGGGAAAAGCTAAACAAAAATACAGAACGCAATTTTTTTATTGTGCATGTCTCAAGCTGTACCAGTTTCATACACTCTCTCCCCTGAGCTAACACATCTGGGTGATTGTGTCAGATATCCGTTAGCATGTTAGATGTACTATTTCCACTCACATACCCAACAACTGCTGAACAACGCTGACACACAGTCCTTTTCTTATCCACCACTCTATCACCTGTACTACTGTAACCAATATGTACAATCTATGACTGTAACTTACTGGGAAACCGAAGTTTTCCCAAATTTATGATCTCAGAAAGTGGGTTCTTGCCATCACTCGCCATACACTAATACTCGTCCTCTTGCTGCCATCTCTGACTCACTCATCGGACCGTCGACCTGACAAAAAACTGCATACATAGGTGGAGCTCGGCTACGTAGCTTCAGAGCTAAGGCAGGGCCACAGATTATGTGTCCATAAACAACCTGCGTATTTAACCCTTCAAGGTCTAAAAGGTTTTAGGTCCGCCTGGCATATAGTTGACTTTTTAGCTTCTAGAAAGGTCATACTTTGACCTACAGTGAAGTGCCTTATGGTTCTGGACTCAGCAGACCCATGGCTACAACATGGATGAATGAAATCCAACATCCTGAGTTATTGAATTTTATGTTTTATTAAATATTTATCTTCAAAAAGCTAAAGAACGTATGTATATTTTGTTGTTTTTTATGTGTAAAAGCATGTAAACTATAATGAATAAGGCTTTTTATTACTTATTTTCAACCCCCCAGGGCTCCTGGACCAGTGTGCAAAGTTTGGAAGCCATAGAAACAAGTCAACATCAAAATGCTATACTCATTTCTCACTATATTTCTATACGTTTTTGAAATCCCAGCTATATTTCACTTTTAAAAAGTGTTGGTGTTATGTAGGATGATGTCCTACATCATTGCAGGGTTGTTATTTTCTCATTTTCACTTCCTACTTCCTGTCTGTAATGTGTTTAGTAAAATAGGCGACCGTCTAAAAAACATGACCGACTTTGAGGCACCATAGCTTCAGCTGTGTTTATCACACAGGAATGAGCCACCACTCATTCTTTTCGTCTGATCTTCCCCTTTCCAAGTTTTAGTTGCTAGCATGTAGGGTTCGCGAGATAATCGCGTTTGACGCTTTAACGGTAGTTCCGCATTACATTAATTAATTTGCATACAAGATTAATTCATTTTTATACCGTGTATTCTCCGTATAAATTCATGCACCGAACCGTGACCCCCGTACCATTTAGTTTCAATATGAATACATGTGCCGTTCCACCCCTAATACATACATACATATACATATGTGATTTGGTTGGTTGGGCAGGGCTCACAGTTGTCAATTAAGTCTTGTTACACAGGATGAGATAGCTTTCTTCAGGGCCATGGCCTAGGACTTTAATTAAACAAAGAAAATGAAACAGAAAGTGCTATAGAGCTTTTGGTAATATAACTAAGAAACAAAAAGCTCTTAATAGAGCTGTACTAAACAAATACTATGGTCTCTCTTGGTAACTGGTCAGCTAAACTGATTCCTGGTTTATACAGAACAGAGAAACAGGACTTCCTCTCCATTCTTCTCCTGGAACCGTTGGAGGTCCTGGCTTGGCTGGCTCCTCACCTGGCCAGCAGATGTAGCCAACATGCAGGGAAATAGATACACCTCAGTCCACCACTATTAAAATACTGTACATGCAAATGTACATTTGATTTACATATACATACATATATATATATATATACATCATCAATCATTCAATCAAAATTATGTTATAAAGCCATTTTTTACATCAGCAGTTGTCATAAAGTGCTTTTATAGACACCAAGCCTAGAACCACAAAGAGCAAGCAACAATGTGAAATTGAAGCACAGTGGCTAGGAAACACTCCTCAGTAATTTGCTTCACTGGAAGAAACCTAGAGAGGTTCTAGACTCAGTGGTGTGGCCATTCCTCTTCATTGTTCTAGGATTCAACAGGACACCAGAGAGATTAGATGGGGCATTCCAGAAATCAGCAGTACCTCAGTGTAGAATGCAGATTGATACTTGTGATCCAGCCAAACTAATGAAGCCTGTACTATAGTAAACTAGGCCCCATTCTGAGGGGTTGTAGAGGGATAATTGCTTGTATTATTAAAAAAATATATATTTAAATATAACAAAAACTGAAACTCGTTAGTAAAGAGCACTTTACTGCCCATAGGCAACATTGTTGCCGGTGTTGTCTGGTGAGGACCTGCCTTACAACAGGCCTACAGGTCCTCAGTCCAGCCTCTCTCAGCCTATTACAGACAGTCTGAGCACTGATGGAGCGATTGTGCGTTCCTGGTGTAACTCGGGCAGTTGTTATTGCCATCCTGTACCTGTCCCGCAGGTGTGATGTTCAGATGGACCAATCCTGTGCAGGTTTTATTACATGTGGTCTGACGCTGCAAGGATGATCAGCTGTACTTACTTTCTCCCTATAGCTGTGCCTTACACGTCTCACAGTATGGACATTGCAATTTATTGCTCTGGCCACATCTGCAGTCCTCTAGCCTCCTTGCCACATGCCTAAGGCACATTCACGCAGCTGAGCAGGGACTGTGGGCATCTTACTTTTGGTGTCAGTAGAAAGGTCTCTTTCGTGTCCTGAGGTTTCATAACTGTGACCTTAATTACCAACCGTCTGTAAACTGTTGGTGTCTTAATGACCGTTCCACAGGTGTATGTTCATTCATTTTTTTTGGTCATTACAGTTTTTTCCAATTGCTAACACACAAAATGCATAATTTGGCTCATTGTGTCAAAACTCAACACACAAGAATGCTTTACACAACACTTGAAGATTAACATTGAACTGCCATGTCAAAACTGCCATTCTGCAATCAAATCTGCCATTCTGCAATCAAAACTTAACACTCTGACTTCAAAAGGCTCTCTTCAGATCGATAGTTAACACACATGCACATGAACAATAAACAGTCAAACAGACACAACACACTGCTCAACTTTACTCAAGACACTTCTGTCATTTGTAGTTTTTAAACCGTTTTTATTCCCGAAACCAAGCCTCAGTGATACATTGTACAGGTAGCACATAAACTCCGTTTTGTGCTACCTGTCAGGGATCCCTCCGTCGATTAGGGTCGGGCCACGTCACCTCGTCCACATCAAAGGCGATGTTCTCCCTTGCCAGGCAACGGGAAAATATCGCCGGCGTGCCATATCCACCCGTGGATCGAGCCCACCTCGATGTCTCCGCATGCCTCCTCCATTGCTCGCAGGACCGGCACAGGACAGGCACGCGTGCATGTGTAGGCGGTCATAGACCTTACACCGCCATGCCGAAAATAATTCCCCTATCAGGTTGAGGACCGGGAAATAAGGGGGCAGGTACAGCACCATGAAATGGTCGTGGTTGGCAAATTAGTCCCGGACCAGAGCAGCCCGGTGGAAACTGACATTATCCCAGATGACAACGAACATGGGCTGCCCTGGTTGGTCCTATGTGACCGCGGCATGTAGTGCATGCAGAAATGTCAGTATGTGTGGAGTGTTGTAGGGACCCAGGGTGGCATGGTGATGGAGGAACCCCTGACCACTAATGGCTGCACACATGGTGATGTTGCCCCCGCACTGCCCAGCAACATTCTCGATGGCCCTTTGGCCGATGATGTTTCAGTCCCGATGTCTGGTTTTTATCAGAGTCTCTTCCTCTATCTCCTCTCCCTCTTCCCTCCACGTCTCTTCCTCGTTCTCCTCTCCCTCTTCCCGTCTCTTTCTCATCTTCTCATTCCCCTTGGTCCTTCAGCCTCCATATTCACGATTGTCTCACGACAGGTGCTCATACCTGAATTATATAGTGACTGATTGGTGTTCAGTTACAGGTTAAGTGTTTTACGATGTGTGCGGGAGTGTTGCTAATGTCATGTGTGTTTTAACTATTGAATGGTCGTGCTGACTGCAGAGTGTTTAATCATTGGCCAAAGTGTATAACACATGCACGATGTGTGTAGTGTTTTGCACAGTGTGTTACAGAATTGTTTACGGTGCCATGCCGACATTGTGTTTATTCATTTGGTGCCTGAGTGTACCAAATGCATGCAAACGTTACGGTTTTGACGCTTTGGTCTGAGCATTCACTTTTTGTGTTTTAGCAATCGGAAAAAACTGTAAACAAGCAATAAATAACATTGTTTAAACCCTTACACACTCTTAAATACCTTTTGAAGCAAACTTAGAACTTAAACACCTTTTTATAACACAACGTTTGCACATGCATCGCCCCATAGCTACATTTTTTACTTTCCATACAAGCAAAACAATTGTTTCCCGACACAGATGAAATGTTGTTTCACAAAATCTTTTCAGTACTGACCATTTGTCAATAATGGATATCAACATTACAGTGTACACACTACTGAATTGGCTGGTTGTTTCACAAAGCTATCTAAAAAATAATGCCCGTTCTGAAATTTCAACTGAATGAGAGCAACTGAAAAATTCCCTAAAATTTAAATGTAATAAAAGAAACATGAATTCTGGTCTTTGTTCTGACAGTTATGTTAATTTATTTTGGTATTTTAGTAGTAGGTTAAGTTGTTTTCTCAAGTCAAGATGATATTCAGAAACATCAACCCTTGAAGATAACAGAACTTTCAGTTTATATTGCCCCATATATGTTTTTAACATAATGATGTAATTTATCTCCTTCCCTGTAGGTGAGTCTCATCTTTAAGGCAGGCTTCGACGCTGGCTTCCTCTGCATTCTGCATTATGTGTACGATGGTTACGACATGCCACGCCTTTCCAAGTGTTCTCTGGAGCCCTGCCCTAACACTGTGGACTGCTATATCTCACGTCCAACTGAAAAAAAGCTCTTCACCCTATTCATGGTGGTCACGTCTGCCATCTGCATTTTTGTGTGTATTTGTGAGATGTGTTATCTCATCTACAAGAAGATTTACAAGAGACTACTTAGGAAGATGGAGGAGGAGAGGAAGAGGAGGAGTTCTGAGCTGACAGCACCGTTGACGCAGAGTGAGAAGGTGAAATCGCCTGGGTTTGTGAGGGATGACCCGACCAACACAGCATCTATTCAGAACCTCAGCAATGGGAAGACATCGATGACCCCTTAAGACAGTAAATTACTGGAAATCATGTGACAGTGGTTGAAGCTACAGTCGGACACAGATTATAAACTCTTTGTCCATCAAAGGTCAATAAAGAGGATATGACTTAACGATAAAGTATCAGGGGGTGTGAAATATGGCTGATATACTGTATCATGGCTAAGAGCTGTTCGTGCGTGGACACAGTGCTTGGCCATGGTATATATTGGCAATATAGAAACCAACCCTGAGATACCTGATTGCTGATATATACACTGGTTTACATTGTAATTCAAGCAGTAAAAAGCGAGATCATGTCATACAATTGGTATAGAGCCTTATATGCCAAAATTATTAGCCAATCAGCATTCAGGATGTGAAGCATCCAGTTTATTACATATATTTTCAAGGCATTTTGGCCAAGTTACAGTAAATTTGTTTTGAACTTTTCATTAGGAGATGTAATAACTATTTAACTCAACCTCTACCTGAAGTATAGGTGACTACCTGAAGGATCAGGGGTAATTTGTGTGAGTTGCAATCTGCTGACATTTAACCCTTTAATGTCCTCGATGCGGAAAAACCCATTGTCTGCTCTACCAAACGGTTGAGTTGAACATTAAAGGGTTAATGAAAATAATAGTTGATACCTATCTGTCTATCTAGCTGCACTTGTAGATGATGTATGGAAATGTAATTCAGTGTAAACCATCAGGTCCTCTCAAACATCTCAGGTTCTCTACATTCTTGTATTTCATCCTACCAGCTCTATTTGCTCTCAACTATTGGTGTCCCCCAGGGCTCTGATCTATGTTCTCTACCCTCTCAATACACCATGTCTCTTAGCTCTGTCATTTCCTAGCAGGGCTTCTCCTATAATTGCTGTGTGAATAGTACCCTACCCCTTGTGAAACACAGGGTGTTCCACACATTTTGCACTGACTTTATTTATAGTATAGTTACGGTTTACTTAAATGTGCTTACAGCTACTGGGTTTTGTGGCTGACACACCTACCTATCCTAAAATGTATGCACTACTTATATGCATGTAGCAATGTATCTTTGTAAAAAAGATAGGAAAGAATGTTAAAAAATGCTAAATAATAATATATATATATATAGACCTAATGTTCTGCATTTCCAAAGGACAACCAATTCCCACAGAAATAAAGCACTTCAATGAAATGTATTTATTAAAATTGACTCTAATGTGGTGCCTCCAATCAAATCATGTGTAAGCGAATTAACTGCATTTGTATGTGCTATATTTATTATTGTGATATTTTATACAGTTGTTGAAGTCTAAAAAAGTATTTTTTTCACATGATATTACAGAGGTCATGCAATGGTGAGATTGAGACTGAGTCATTATTATTATTTCATAAAGATACTGTATATTATTGTTTGTGATTGAGCATTTCTATACTTTTAATTCTAGCACTAAGATTGCACTTAATATAAGATGCATTAGATACTATTATATACTAAATGTTTCTACTGCTAATGTAAACTCAGATTCTGTACTGGTACTTCCTGTAAACAGAGAAGTTAAATCATTCTGTATATTTTTTATTTTATTAGTATTACAGTTTATACTGTACAGTTTATTATTCATGGTACTATTTTCTATTATTTTGCTTTTAAATAATTGTTGCACGTGACAAATTATATTTCATGTGACCTCTGTGTCTGTGTGGAGGTGGGGCTTCACTAGCTTGAAAAGAAAGATTGAATTAGCAAAACAAATCCCTAACCTTAAAATGAAAGCAAAAATAAAATGTATGTATTCAAAATGAAACTGAATAATGTCCGTATTTTATGCAAAGTGACCAGTCAAGACTGATGACATTCATATAATCTTGTGCCTGTCAGCGTGGGAGATCCTAGGGCCCCCTCTGCTGGCGCGTCCGGTTGCGCCACTCGGCATCTCTTGTCTTCTGAAGCCACCGCTCCACTCCCAACTCCACATTATGCACAGCTGGGGCCACTCGCCAATCAAGGCTTATTTGTGTTCTTGATATGTGTTTGGGTTGTAGGTTAAAGCTCTATTGTTCGTGTGGCATAAGGAATTTCGATCCTTGTTGCCTCCAGATTGCCAGGAAGTTCATTTGTTAATCCAGTACTTGTATATTGTTATATTATATATTCTCTGAAAAAACCTCCCTGCATTAAAAGTAAGCGGACTGTCTTCCTGCGTGTGGCTCTGTTACTCAATTACATTTGTGACAGTGCCATTGGAATGTTTCGAAGATATCTAAGGAATGGACACCAACAGTTTCTCTATCTCTGCCATTTTCTCTCTCTCTGTTAATATTCTACATAACTAAATTAAATCAAAATGATATACACATTTGTCTTAATGTATTTGAGCTGTCAGCACTGTTTATATACCCTCTGCTCTTTGTTAATTATTCCCAGAATTTTTTGTTCATTACATTTTTGAACAGTCCATTATGTATTATGGAAGATATTGTGAATAAGGCAGTAGAGGCTGATGAAACTTAATTGAGGAGGATGGGTTCATATTAATGTGTGGACTAAAGTGTGAGTTACTATTCCACTTACTTCAATCCAGACATCCTCCTCAATTACAATTTGCCAGCCTCCACTGATATAGTTAGCACCTCACTGTACATTGAGATGCTGTGGCATGACATCGACTGTATCTAGAGATTTTAGTACTGAGACTGAAGCATGAAAATATAGCACATCACCATAATGTAGCATTGACATGAAGGTAGCTTCTACGATTTCAATTCTATGCTGATAATTATGACAAACATTAATTATTTTAATGAAAGAAACCAATTCTATAAATTTGCTTCTATACTAACTCAGTAGTTCGTGTCTTGAAAGACAGATGTTCATCTAACTAAATCCCAAGGTATTTGTAAGAGGGAACACTTTCAATAGGGTTCCCCAGAATCTGGTATTGTAGGAACAGCTTAACATAATAGCTTTAGTCCTGACATTATTCACTGTGTTCACTGATCATGTTTAGATTTGTACACATTGAGCATGTTCTGTGATTAAAAGCTTTTGACCTCTGAGACACACTTTCGAACAGAACTTCAAAGTTGATTTTGGGGCTTTGAGAGTAGAAAATATTTTCTTGTACATGTATTTAGCTCAAGTTGAAAATAACAAGGGAATTCTGTAGCAGATTAAAACAAGTTTGCAGATATGTAGATGCTTGAGCAAGGGTTGGGCAGCAGAATAAAAATGAAAATAAAAATTATCTGAGAGGTGGAGAAATGAACTATACATAGCGTAAACAACAAAGGACACTGGGGAACTCCCTTCTGTAGTATGTAGCGGTAAAATTAGCAGAGACCAGGCAGGAACAGGGGAAAAACAGACAACAAGCAGCATTAGTTCTCGCTGATCTGACAGTGTTGTTTGGGTGTCTCCTATTCGGGCTCATCACCTGTGTTACTGAGACCTTTCCATGGGTTTAATAAATCACTTGAGCTGTTTCTGGATGGATCTTGGTCTTCTGGTGGACAGCACAGTCAGTCGGGGCAGCTCTCCAAGGTGCTTAAGTTGTGTGGCACACAGAAAATTCAGGAGTGAGATGTCGCTTGCACTTCCCTCTTCTCACAACTACTTTTCAATTAGATTGAATCTGTTGAGAAGGAAATTCTATAAGGAGCATGTAAATACAGTGTATGATGGTAAACTAGATGAGAGTGTTATGCACCTCGGATTTTTAGGCCTGAAAGGAGATTCTGAAACTCTGGCTATCACCAGACCAAGCTCAATCTTTTAAGATTGAACATTAGCCTGGGGAGTCTGCTCTTTATTTTTTAGAGGTGTGATCAACAGGCATAATTTAAATGAATCCGTACACTATTGGACAGTCCTTCAACCAATCAAACCAATTAAACAATATAATTCAAATGACTCTGTACGCAAGTGGATAGTCCTTCAACCAATTAAACCAACAAAACAAAGCTGCTTGCCATCACATTGCTAGGATAGAAATAATGTACACATTTTCAGCCTGAGCTGCAGGGTGAAATACAATCGCAGGCAGATTGGGCTGGGTTGACCCAGTCTAAGATTCTGAGGCTTGTTAGGTAAATCTGAGTGTAGACAGGGGCTTTCCCTCTCCTTCAGGGAGAGAGAGATTCTACCCCACTCAATGACTCAGGAATGGTATCTTGTTATTGTAAAGATGACATGGGTTTTTCACCCTCAGAGGGAGGGGCAGTTGGTCACTGTTGACTGTATGACAGAGAGGCATCAATGGGTGTTCTCTGTTATTATTATAAACAGAATAAGCTTATGACTTAAGTCTTATAACTCTACAGTCTATTAGACTGTGAGACCATCACAGATTTAATACATGTTTGATGCCATTCAGACTAAGAGGACATATTACTAACAGGACAGGAGACACAGATAAGGGTTACTGAGTTATTTGGGAACAACAGCTAGCCAAGGCCATTTGGTAAGATAAGATTCTAGAATATGAAGTAATGGATAAGGTGACCTGATGTTCTTCTCACGTGAGACAGTCACAGGTCTGAGGAGATCTTTAAATATTATTTGTCTTTGATGCCTCGTTGCTGCGATCTCACCATTCAGACCCTCTTCGGGACCACCTCCACTCCAGGGCGAAGTGCCCAAACACATATCATCATGCATTTAAGTCTGAGACTTTGTTCCCCTTCAACCCAAAGTTTCCATGCCTTGTCTGTAAGGATGAATTTCCATGCCTTGTCTGTAAAGATGAGTTTTCATGCCTTTTCTGTAAGGATGAGTTTCCATGCCTTGTCTGTAAGGATGAGTTTTCATGCCTTTTCTGTAAGGATGAGTTTCCATGCCTTGTCTGTAAGGATGA
>JACXGM010007633.1:0-30288 GCA_016801145.1 Umbra pygmaea | reverse complement strand
GGGTGTGTGAGGGGGTGGGGGAGGGGCTGTGTTTCAATTGCGCAAGCATGAACGATCATCTTCATTCATCAATGGATCTCAACATGACGCTGAGTTGTTGAACTTTAACCTACCTAGGCAGAGTAGGGTTGACATTCGGCCTGAATACTGACCCAGGTCCGACCCAAGCCAGTCGGCCTGGTCCAAAGTCACAGAAATTAAATGAGCTGCTGATAAAAAGCCCAATACATTTTTTTGCCTATATTACTCAAATCAATTTGTAATGTAACAAAATAAGTAATTCAATAATAGGCCTGTTTGTAATCATATTTACAAAAAATATGATCAAATGGTTAACTAAAGGTTTACTCTCTGTTGCCTATATCACACAGCATTGATGATGTTTCAACACGTTGGCAAAGAGCTTACACAAAGTCCTTGTGTGGGGGCTTCTTTTGCTCAGTTTCACATTAGCCTAATATACGATCAGTTTGTATAACACCGCGGACAGAGGGGGTAAGGGGGTTGGAGGAGGGGCCATTAGGCTGACAATTAGCCTACACTCAAAGCACAAGAAGACAACACTTGAAAACAGATGTTTGCTGCAGTCTAAGATACTTGGAAAAGTTTTGAAAGATTTGTGAAAAACTGCATTGCTTGTTACAAACCAGGACATAACATAACTCAGCGTTAGTCAAACTGTGGTGCGCGCCCCACTGGTGGGGAATAGAGACATGACAAGTGGGGCGAGACAAACGTAAGAAATTCTGTCATTTTGTGCCCATTTCTATTAATTCAATTATTTATTGACACAACACTCAAAATAATAAAGATATTATGTGAATGTAGCCTGGCAAGGGAGGCAGTGTTTGCTCAAAACAACTGGATGAGACAATAATCAATATTACAAAAACAAGAACAATGCAAATATTGAAAAATGTGACATTACAAAGTGTAAAAAGCACTATTTTATAAAGTAACACTGTCTACTGCTCATACGCAATAATCCCCTACAGACGACGACCAATTCATTGAGATGACTAGCGACTCCACAGGAATGCCCCGGACAGAACGCTGGTGTAGCTGCAGAATACGGCAGAAGGAACGCCCAGGAAAAAGCAGAAATAATGGCCAAAGTTCATATTCAGCAGAAACTGGCATATAAAGAAAGTTTTGTCTCTAAAGTTTAAAACATTAGAATTTCTAGCTGAAAATTGATAGTTGTCTTTAGATTTTTCTTTTTCGTGTATGGATGTAGGCTACTTTCATAATTATTTAGGGTGCAAGACCACGGCGAAAGAGGCAGCATAACAGGCAGCGCAAACAGTTGTTGTTGAGGCGAGCAGATGCACTAAAATGCACTAAATTTTGTAGTTTAATATAAATTATCAAACAACATTATAGGCCATGAGTATAGTCGTCTATGTCATTCCGTAATTACTGCATATTCAACTCTACACTTTTTCAATAGGCTATTGTTTCTAATATAAGGTAGCTACAAATAAAATCCCCGACTGAGCCAAATGTCGTTGTGTCCTTGGGCAAGACACTTTACCCTAATTGCTCCCAGTCGTTGCTGTAAATAAGAAATTGTATTTTGTTCTGTTTGACCATGCAGAACAAAATATACTTGAAAAGGAAAAAATTGCTACATGTCTTCAATTGAGCTTTGCTTTTTCAACAGCTGTACATAGCCTATTTCAAGCCAGTTTATCATAAAAGTTCTGATTGGATCGGTTACATTTAATAGGCTTGCTTTTGCCAATTTACCAATATGAAGCCTGCATTTGTAGTATTCAGATAATTCTAAGCAGCCAGCAATTTCATTGTCACATTGGGTTATATCAGAAGGTTATAAACAGGGTGGTTAGAATCTTAAAAGCTGATTGGCTAAAAGCTGTTATATATTGTATAATACATAGTAAGTAAGAAGGGATGATAGGGTTTGGTTTACGGCCAATATACCATGGCTTATAACGTTTTTGACACAACATATTGCAGAGTATTTTGGCGATATATCAAAAAGCCTTGAGATGTGTCATTGTTTTTAATTAACGTGTTACATCTGATGTCACATCTGTAGTATACAGTCTCTCATAAACAGGGGGGTTAGAATTCTGAATGCTGATTGGTTGATATACATTGTGTTGGAAACCAGATCATAAAAGCAATAAGTAATCTCAGGAGTTTGTGAGATATTGCAGACTAAGTGCTGTGTCCAGGAACTCAGCAATGTGTCGTGGCGAAGAACAGTTCTTAGCTGTAGTGCAGTAAATTGGCCTTTGACCACACCTCCTATGGCATCTCAGGGGTAGGCCCATATTGATAGGATAGCATTTTGCAGTTGATGGAGATTTGTGGGATGCACATCCAGGGCACGAAGCTTCCGTTCCACCACATTCCAAAGATGCTCTATTGGGTTGAGATCTGGTGACTGTGGGGGCAATTTTAGTACAGTGAACACATTGTCATGTTCAAGAAACCAATTTGAAATGATTCGAGCTTTGTGACATGGTGCATTATCCTGCTGGAAGTAGCCATCACAGGATGGGTACATGGTGGCCATAAAGGGATGGACATGGTCAGAAACAATGCTCAGGTAGGCCGTGGCATAGAAAAACGATGCCCAATTGGCACTAAGGGGCCTAAAGTGTGCCAAGAAAACATCACTCACACCATTACACCACCACCACCAGCCTGCACAGTGGTAACAAGGCATGATGGATCCATGTTCTCATTCTGTTTACACCAAATTCTTACTCTACCATCTGAATGTCTCAACAGAAATCGAGACTCATCAGACCAGGGAACAGTTTTCCAGTCTTCAACTGTCCAATTTTGGTGAGCTCTTGCAAATTGTAGCCTCTTTTTCCTATTTGTAGTGGAGATGAGTGGTACCCGGTGGGGTTTTCTGCTGTTGTAGCCCATCCGCTTCAAGGTTGTGCATTTTGTGGCTTCACAAATGCTTTGCTGCATACCTCAGTTGTAACGAGTGGTTATTTCAGTCAAAGTTGCTCTTCTATCAGCTTGAAGCAGTCGGCCCATTCTCCTCTGACCTCTAGCATCAACAAGGCATTTTCGCCCACAGGACTGCTGCATACTGGATGTTTTTCCCTTTTCACACCCTTATTTGTAAACCCTAGAAATGGTTGTACTTGAAAATCCCAGGTAACTGAGCAGATTGTGAAATACTCAGACCGGCCCGTCTGGCACCAACAACCATGCCACGCTCAAAATTGCTTAAATCACCTTTCTTTCCCATTCTGAAATTCAGTTTGGAGTTCAGGAGATTGTCTTGACCAGGACCACACCCCTAAATGCATTGAAGCAACTGCAATGTAATTGGTTGAGTAGATAATTGCATTAATGAGAATTGACCGGGTGTTCCTAATAATCCTTTAGGTGAGTGTATATGGCAATCAGCATTCAGGATTTGAACCACATGGTTTATAAGTAAGCCATAAGGCTAGTATTTTTTTAATTTTTTCTTTTTATTTCACCTTTATTTAACAAGGTTAATCGATTGATTTATAAATCGCGACCTGACCGAGATAAGGCGCAAGGAACAAGGCGACAGGAAGTTTCACACAGAGGACAAACATTCAAGTATACAGTTACACATAAACGGTATTCGGTTCTAAAAAAAACTACTGTACATTCAGTGCAAATATGGTCTAAAATAGGAAGGTAGATTATATGGAATGTAAAGTGGCATAACAAGAGAAATAACACTAGGATAGGTAACATGATAAACATGGCTGCAAATGGTAATGTGAAAATTATACAAAGACAGCTGTGTAGTTGAATAATTATGAGCAATATGTAGGCTTTGATGAGTATGCTAGGGCATGAATGGGCAAAGAGAGGGGGAAGAGTTAACATGTGCAGCGGTCAGTCAGTAGATTTGAAAGTAATGCCTTAAAGGTACTGAAGAGTTTCAGTGGACTAGAGTTTCAGGGATTTTTGTAAATTGGAAGGAGAATTGGAAGGAGAGGTGGCCAAATGAGGTGCAGGATTTTGTAGCGACTAGGGAGATATACCTGCTCGAGCACAGGTTGAGAGTGGGTGATGCTATGGAGATTATTGTGCTTAGGTAAGGTGGTGTTTTGCCTAGGTATGGGTAACAATATGGATGAAACTTTGGCATACTGCATCCAATTTCTTGAGAAGAGAGTTTGAAGCAGTTCTGTAGACAACATTACCAACTCAAGCATTGGAAGGATGGTCATTTTCACAAGGGCTTGTTTTGCAGGAAGGGTGAATGAGGCCTTGTTACGGAATAGGAAGCCAATCCTAGATTTGATCTTGTAATGGAGATGGTTTATGCGGGTCTGGAAGGAGAGCGAGGAGTCTAGTCAGACCCTTAGGTATTTGTAATTTTTTTATATATTCTAGCTCAGCCCCACCCAGAGTGGTGATGCCTGTTGGGCAGGCAGGTGTAGAGTGTGACCGGTTGAATATCATACATTTGGTTTTACCAGAATTAAACAACATTTGGAGGCCACAAAGTTGTATGTCATCAAAGCTCTTTTGGAGGATTTCTAACACAGATTACAAAATAAGGCCAGATGTATATAGAATGGTGTCATTTGCATAGAGATTAATAAGAGAGTTGCCTGCAGCAAGAGCGACTTAGTGTCTTAAACAGAAAATAGTGTCGGCCCGAGGATCGAACCCTGAGGCACCCCCATAGAGACAGCCAGGGGTCCAGACAGCAGGCTCTCCGACTTAACACACTGAAACCTATCAGAGAAGTCATTAATGAACCAGGCGAGGCACTGATTTGAGAGAAGCAGGCCCTTGAGTCTGCCAATGAGGATGCTCTGGTGTGGTTGACAGAGTCGAAAGCCTTGGCCAGGTTGATGAAGACAGCAGCACAATATTGTCTTTGGTCAATGGATGTTATGATGTCGTTTAGAACCTTAAGTGTTGCTGAGGTGCACCCACAACCAGCTCGGAAGCCAGATTGCATATCAGAAAGGCTGTGGTGGGACTCAAAATGGTCTATTATCTGTTTATTGACTTTAATTTTGAAGACTTCAGAGAGGCATAACAGGATGGAGATGGGTCTGTAGCAGTTTGTGTGCGAAGTGTCACCCCCTTTGAATAGGGGCATTACTGCAGCAACTTTCCAGACTTTAGGTATCTCTGAGGAAGCAAAGGAGAGGTTTAAAAGGCTAGTGATGGGAGAGGCAAAAATTGTAGCAGACATTTTTAAGAAGGAGGGGTCCAGATGGCCAAGTCCAGCTAATTTGTAGGGGTCGAGGTTTTGCAGTTCTCTCAAAACATCTTCAGTCTGGATTTTGGCAGATGAGATTTGTGGGGGCTAGTGCCAGATGCTGAAATAGGTGCTGAATTGTTGGTCTGGGTGAGGGTGGACAGATGGAACGCAACAGACTTGTTGGTGGTGACAGTGTCTCCTACATTTCGAGCGGTGGGCAGTTGGACGGAGGTGTTTTTGTTCTCCATTGATTTAACTGTGTTCCAGAACTTTTTAGAATTGGTACTGCAGGAAGCTAATTTATATTTGAAAAAGCTAAACTTAGCTTCCATAACTGCCTGTGTGTACTAGTTTATAGTTTCCTTAAAACAATCTGCCACAGAATGTTTTTGTGCTTGCTGAGGGCGGTCAGTTCCAGAGTGAACCAGGGACTATATCTGCTCTTTTATACAGTTGTATACAATAGCCATCAAAATTATTCAACCCCCATTGCAAATCAGGTTTATTGTAATCAGTGTTGGGTAAAGTTCCAGTTACTTGTTGAGTTCACACGTTTTGGGAAGTCCCTAATTAAGACAACATAATCAGGTAAATGGGGTTCATATCTTACTGGTGACCATGATTGATATTTTCTTTACTCTTTCTATTTGTTTTATAGGTCACTGTTAAGATATGAACTCTATTTACCTGATGCTTTTGTCCTAATTAGGGACCTCCCAAAACTTGTGAACTCAACAAGTAACTGAATAGTAACTGAAAAGTAACTGTAACAGTATCTTTACCCAACACTGATTTTAATGAACAAATCAAGCAAAAGCATTTGAAATAGCTCAACACGAATGCTTCAAGTGGTTTCCTCAAATTCAACTGTAAATGCAACCGATAAAGACTTCTCTAGTCTCAAAATTATCCAACCCCATCTTTCGTACTTATTTAGAGCACCCTTTGCTGTTATGGCCTGCTGCAAATGAGATGCATAGCCAGAAACCAGCAGGGTACCTGAGGGACCAGTTCAGTAAAATTCTTGGATTTACATGCTACAACCGCCTTCTTTAAATCCCACCAGAGATTTTCTCTGTCAGGTGACTGTGATAGCCACTGTAGAATCTTCCAGGACTTCTTCTGCAACCATGCCTTGGTGGAATTTCAGATATGCCTGGGATAATTTTCCTGTTGGAAGTTCCAATGACGCCCAAGCTTCAGGTTCCTCACAGACAGCGTGATGTTTTCTCCTCAGATTTCCTGATATTGCAATGAATTCATCTTGCCTTCCACATGCTGCAGAGGATGCAAAGCATCACCGAGCCTCCAGCATTCTTGACTGTGGGCAGAGTCTTCCTTTCAGCATATGCTTCATTCTTCTTCCTTTAGACATACTGTTGATCTAGTCTGACGAAAAGTTCCAGTTTTGTTTCATCACTCTACAGAACAGAATCCCAAAACCTCTGTGGCTTCTTTACGTGATTTTGAGCAGATTGGAGCTGACTTTTCTTGTGCTTTTGGGTCCGTAGTGGTGTACGTCTTGGAGTTCTGGCATGAAAATTTTCTGCGCTTAGTACGTGCCATACTGTGCTCACCGTACCCTTAACTTTAAACTAGCAAACTTTGCTTCTAACAGTTCTGGGAACATTCAGTGCCATCCCTAACTTTTTGTATCCTGTTTCTTATTTGTAAATGGCGATGATCTCCTCTCTTAAATTTTTGGACCATTCTTTTGACTTGCCATGTTTCTCACACATAGTCAAATGTTACACTCAACAAACCCCTAGGCAGTTCAGCTATTTCATGCGTTCCAGCGCAAGCACACCTGGTGCAACTAATAAAGCCCTTGATTAGTTGCATCAGGTGTGCTTGAGACAACACCTGTTTTGCAAATTTGTGTTGTTGTGAGGGATTCTATTTAGGGGATTGAATAATTGTAAGACTGGTGAAGTCATTCTGAGTAGCATTTTCAGTTGGATTTGGGAAAACCACTTGATGCATTCATTGTATTGAACTATTTCAATTGTTTTTGTTTAATTTGGTTCATTCATAGGAATTTTGGGTTTTCATGAGCTGTATGCCAAAATCATGAGTATTAAAACAATAAATGACCTGAAATATTTCATTTGGTGTGCAATGAATCTAAAATATATGAAAGTTTAATTTTTATCATTACATTATGGAAAATAATGAACTTTATCACAATATGCTAATTTCTTGAGAAGGGCCTGTACAACTGCTAAAAGCTGTTGTTCTTAGGGATCCAATGGGAGGCAAAGATCTAACTGGCTGAGGGGTTTGACAGGCTAATGCTAATATGGTAATAGGCTAAGCACCATGATGGATATCTGTAGGGAGCAATATGGAAGATTAACAAGTGATTGATGGCAACACGGACGAAGGACGACCTAATGATTCAAACAAGCTTCTCAATTAAATGACAATTAGAATTGCAAATTCAATTCCCCTCCTCACGCTCTCTTTCTTTCTCTCAACCTCTCCCTCACATCACACCCCCCTTTTTATTTATCTTTTCTTCTCTTCCTCCAATGCTTTTTTGGTTCAGAACACTGCACCCCCTCCCCCGAATGGAAGATTTGAATTTGACAAATGACATTGTAATTAAGACTGGAAAGTATTTATAATAATTACAATATGTAAAAAAACACCTTCATGAGATTTGATTCAGATGGTGATGAATATATTAGCATAAACAGTGTGTGATTAGCACAGCAACCATTTATCACACGTATTCAACCTCTCCGAAACCTGAAAACTTCAAGATTTTTTAAGAGAAAATGCTTTTGGAACTCCAACACACACACAAAAATTATCCACATAGCATCCTCATAAATTATTAGAAAGTTGCAGACACATGAAAATATGTACAAAGATGAAGGAAACAGTTCTGCACACAGTAATTTGCTTTCGATTTTTTTCTAGAAAACTACACTGATTAACTCGTTCCAACTTATATCCATACAATTTCAAAAGAAAAGTGATTATCTGACAAGACATGGCACACAATCAATAGACCAACATTCCAAACTAGAAAAAGAATGTTATTTGATCTACAGGTAGTGAGAGCATTATTTTATGCAATGCCAGTACCAATGTATGCCAAGATCTTACTATATGAGAATCCTCCATCACATTTAACTGCAGCTTTCAAGACGGGTATAAACATAACTCTTACGTGCTCATCAAGGGGAGAAAATGTCACTGTGACTGGCTGGCTACAGACTTTATTTAACTGCTGCAAAAAAGAATGGGAGGAAAAGAAAGGTCTCGCTGACAAATTCATAGCTTAAATAGTCAACTTTGTGTCTTCTTCCTCCTCAGCACTCGCCTCCTCTTCCTCAGCTCAATCTAGCCTCCGCCATTCCTTCACACTTCTCCAGAGAAAGACAAACAATAGAATAGATAGTAAAAAGAGGGCATGAGAGAGAGAGGCAGATAGACCAAGAGTGAGAGACAAAGCAAGCGGAGACAGGCAAGAGAAGAGGGGGAGGAAGCTGGAGCTGAAAGGCTGACCGTGAAATCGTATTTCCACGGCGGTCGTTCTCCCTGACTCATGTCACGCTCTCTGCAATGAGCGTGTGGGTGGGGCCTCACGAGTGCCTCCGAGACTGACGGCAAGTGAACAGATACAAATACACAGGTGTGCAGCCTCATGCCCTAGGGGCTGTCGGTGGTCCCTGCTGTGACTCATCAAGTGGTGTTTACTGTAATGGAGATCAGATGGGCGGCATGGAGCTAGAAAAGATGTAGAAAAAACAGGCACAGGGACTTGCCCTCTCTCTCACTCCCTGCCTACATCCCTCGCTATCTCTTTTTAATTCAATATCTACTTCAACCTCAATAAGTGTGGGCCAAAGTAAAAGGGTGCCAGACAGACAACAAAATACAGCAGATAATCCCCCCAATCTTGTTTCACTGCTGTAAACCTGAAGGATTAAATAAGCTTGTATTTTCATGCTTGGATAGCAAGACTTCTACAGGACTAGTTTTATTGCAGTGACACATTACAAAAGCAAACTGAAATCCAATAATGTAATGATGATTTAAAAAACACATTTACATTACATAATTCACTGTGTATTTACAGAGGGGAAGACTTGAGAAAGGTTGGGGAGGTAGTGTACTGAATCACAAAGATGTCCAAATAATAAGATCATGTACTGAATGACAAATAGGTCCAAATCAAACGCATGCGGCACCAGAATACTGTATGTGTACCTGAGGCTGAACCCGAACGACCCAAGACCACAAATTCGATATGTCAAATAAATAATTTAAACCCCCACGTACAAGTGCCAAGATGGAGCTGAAGGTTGAATGGTTATTAGAGCATCAGGTGGCTCAGTGGTTATTCATGTGTGGGCCAAAGGGTATTGTGACCTTAAGCAAGGCACTTCAACTGAAGTTGCTCCAGGGGATGTCCATGTACTTAATGTAAGTCACCCTGGATAAGAGTGTCTGCTAAATTAGTAAAATTTGTTCTTATAATTGGAGGAGATTCTCTGTGTTCTTCCCCAGTCTCAATCAACCTTTTCTGTGCTAGGGCTCCAACTGAGAAACTGGATTAATCTCGGCCTAATCCACTTGCTTATTTAGTTCCGTTATCACATGTTCTGGTCCCCCCTAGATAGATTGCCGCAGTGGATGACATAGGGCTCAGTTTTCAAATAAAGATGTGGTTGTATAAGCTTAGAGGATGGCAGAAAATAGTGTGTGTGCCTGTGTATTATGAATAGAAGAATAACAAAGTGTATTGGAATGTGAATCTACAGGCGTCCAACTTCTTAAATGCATGTATGTAAGTGCATGTGTCTGTGTTTCTGTGTCTTTGTGTGTACTTGTGCGTGTGTCAGCAAGCAACAAGGCGACCAGCTGATTGTGGAGCGGTGCTCATGGTGGTAGGTTCCGTCTCCTGCTGTAGAAGGATTATTCAAAGGGAAAATTGATGGATGTGCTACCGAAAGAACGGTGACACATTCGCCTGCTGCAGTCAACCCTGCTTTACTATCTATGAACGCGCTGTACACATTTGCAAACATTCTGCTACGTTGCGTTTGCAACACAAAGTTTGAGGGTTTGATTTACAGTGGTACGGGCCATTATGAAACATGTATTTATTCACTAATGTAAGCTGCCCTGATTACTGTGTTAACAAACTTATATCGGACAAAAAAAATGAAAATGTTATATTCCTTTCACAAAGAAGAGTGACAAAGCCAGATTGGGAACCAATATGCGTTGCCTTTCTATGTGGCGACATAATGTCCTAAATCAAGCCGTTAATCCGTGCAAGCGTGTTTGGGGTGCTTTCTGTCTGACCGTGTTCAACTGTTTCCTACCTAGCTGCCCTGTGCCCAAATTCCAGCAGGGGTAGCCCTGCTTTATTGCTTCTGTCAGAGTCAATCCCATTTATCGGTGTACGGATCCTCTAAGACCCCAGTGAGGAAATCACTCGGCGCCGGAACAACAGTGTGATAAATTGAGGGATCAAGCAGCTTTAGCTCTCAGAACCTGACGACTCCATCCCTCAGAACATCACACACATAGACACAAACAATACAATGAAATCGGTGCCCTCTGCTTGTAGCCAAGAACATTCTGATGGCCATCCAAGATATGTCAGGGAAGAAACGTCATGAATGTGTGTGTATGAGTGTGTGTTTTCAACAACGGCTTGTGTCTTAGAGTTCTACTCATTAGCTTACTAGTGTTTACACCGCAATAAATGGGTTGAAGGCTCACACACGCAAACACACATGTACACACATATACTGTACACCAGCACACAAACACAAACACTGCTGGCTATCACTAAGGTGACCCCAAATAGCGGCGGTGAGCCAAGACATCTGATTGGTTTCTGTGTTGATGATGCAGGTATCATGAACCCTCACTTTAAATTAATCATCTCACATCGTGGGCTTCCACAGCCAGACACACCTGCATCACACTAGACACACTCCCCTTAAGACTGCCTACTGCAGTGATGTTCAGCTAAGAGGACTGTGGCTTTTGACGGCGCAAAAGTCTTTGCCTGCTGTGCACATATACTGCTGCAACATGGATGTGATTCCAGTGCACAGCTTCTCTAGACCAAACAGATCTCTGCTCTCTTTCTCTACTGTATTAACAAAGGGCAATTCCTGGATATTATGATATACAACAGTGGTTCTCAAACTGTGGTACGTGTACCAATGTTGGTAGTTGAAGCCAGGCACGTGCACACATAGACATCAAAGGGGGCTTGAGCACCTGCCCTTTTTATTCCTGGAGAGAAAGTGCCCTTTTTTTCTGAGCTGCTTTTTTATTTTTGAAAAAAAATATCTAAATATCAGGTCAGGAGTTCTGAAGCGCTCCCTCTCTCTCCCCCCCCCCCCCCGCGTCTCTGCGTAGCGGCGCACATCGGCACATATCACACCTGCAGGCAGCAGCAGCAGTGGCCCCTCCCAGCAGTGTTTTTCATAGCTTGTGTTGAGGTGAGTGGCGATGAACAAAAGATTAAACTACCAGTGCCTCGATACTGCTGATTAGTTAACCAAAGACAAATATAGTTAACCTGTGTCTTGCTAGCATGCATGCCTCATGAGCTACTAGTAGGGTTGCCAACCGTTCCGTATAATACGGAATCGTCCCGTATTTGACACATAAAAGTCTTGAACTGATACGAACGCACTTTGTTCCGTATTTTTGAGAATCAATTCAGTGCAAATCAATGACAGATATACTTCTAATATAGGTCAGACAGACTGAATGAACAAAGACCTGCTATAATAGCAAATTCGGGGACTATTATAGGCTGAGGCCACCCTCGACCCCTTGGCGGGCTCTGACGTGTAATGACGTAGAGTTGGCTCATTGGTCGCACGTCAGTGGCGCCCGCGCCATTGGATATGCAGTTGCCGCAGCGCAGCCTATGAGCGAGCCAGATGCTCAATGTGCTAGCTGTGCAGCTGTAAATGTGTTTTACACATAGACAGTAGTTTTACATATAGGCTTCAGTAAATCGAGGTAAAGACATTTGTAGGCTATGATAAGAAAAACTACTAAATTAAAAATTTTTTGCAATGGAAAGAACATTCAGAAGTCTAATTCTATTGAATAAGTTTGCACAAGGCTACAGAAAACTGCAGCAACAGCCCTTTTCAGTTTATAGTGAATATTTCTGTTGATTTTAAAGTCTTATGTATTCTCATAACACCAAAATAATTAAAATGATGTAGTGCCTTGTGCAAAAATAAACAAATTATTAGTAAAACACGTCCATGGTTTCTGTGTGAACTGATTATTTTGTAGACATCTTTTAAAAAAGGAAGTCAGACTTGTGGTAATATATATACTTTTTTGTTTAAAAAAAGTTTTAAAAAATATGTAATTATGAGAAGTGCCCTTTTTTTCACTCGAGCCCCTGCCCCTCAAAATGTCTGTGCACGTCCCTGGTTGAAGCACCCAGTGAGTGTACATCATTTGACTAGAGAAAATAAAAGTGTTTGATAAAATGTATTGTAATGTGAATCAAACATGTTGTGGCTGTACAGTAAAGGTTAGCCCATGTATTTAGAGCAACAATGCGGGGTGAAAATAGGCTTCTTGGGTGCTCATAGTGCTCCTGAGATTTCATAAACAGATTAATTCAATAATTGATCATTTGTTGTGCACAATGGGTTGTGTTTGCAACTAAAATTCTGCGACATGTCCATATACATGGTCATACAATTGTTATTTATGTTTTCTGTAGTTTCTCTGAGATGGTGGCTTGTAGGTGGTACTTGGATAGGTTAGCTTGATCAAAGGTGGTACTAAGTTTAAAAACCACTGATATACAATATTTATTATATTTTTTAAATGAAAGCATGGGGAGCAGACTGAATGTGGGAGAACATGTTTGGAACAGAGCACAAGCACAAAGAGAAAGTACTTGGATGAACTGTGTCGACAATAAACAAAGTGCACAAACAAACACACACACACACACAGCTTATGTCCAGAGGTGTTGCTGACTTAGTGGTTTGTATGATTTTCCTGCACTTTGCCACAGGTGCAAATAGAACTGCTTACTATTTAAAACTCCATAACAAACACACAGACACACACCCTACAAATAATAGCATGCCCTATTCCACATAGAGGAGAGTAGAGGAGAGACAACTAAAAGCGAGATCTAGTATGGCAGCTGCGTTGTATCCCATTTCTAGAACGTGCTCTGTCATTGTCATTCCATGTGCATTACTTTTAAGGCCAGTAAGCTGTGATGGATCAGATACTGGAATCTTTCCAAATGTCGCCAAGACCCAAAATATACACCCAGAAACATAGTCATACACAATTTTACGCACATGCCACAAACAGTGTCAACGCACACTGTCAACGCACAGTTCAAACACGCTTTTTCTGTTGCCATCCCACCAATAGACAAACGGTGTATTGTTTACACCCTGCTCAGACTGTAACACATTGTCACACTATCTTATCACCCAAGTCCATCCAGGAGCAGCCCTCAGGTCTAAAAATCCCATAGATATCATTTACATGTCATTTGCATGAAGCTCTAAGCACACTGGGAAGGGGAGTTTTCTTGGACAGACCAGACGATTCATGCTAAATGAATAAGAGTTAATATTAACTAATTTCAACCCCTGAAACATAAAGAATATTCCTTTCACTATCATGTGTATATTTTTACACCTCACTTGTTGACGCCCCTAGCCTTATGTTATTGTGATCTCAGATCACAGCCCACTTACTTTTCCCTCAAACTCTGGACCATGCAATCAAATGTAAGAGTGGGGTGGTTTAAAACTCAGTGGTTCAAAGAATATGGATTCAGATTTTTCTTTAACTATACCTCAGAGACCTCCTCATATATACCAAGGGTTGAATCATTACATTTCATATATATCAAATGAAACAAAGTATGACAAAATGAATAAACCATAAAGACAAGCTCACCTACTCAAGAAGAAAGTTCAGCATGGCCTTCACTGCAACAACAGTATCCCTGCTTCATAGCCACACTTGGTTTATGATACCCATAGTCCTCCGCTGTATTTTTGACATACCTGTGCATTTCTTGGGGCTTCCAGGGCGCTTGCCATGCATCCCAAGCTTGCAGCCAAAGTTTTCTTCCCAGAACTCTGCAAACCACACATTCCTCCTGTTGTTAGACAGAGAGCGGCTTCGAAAGTAGCGGTCAAACGCTGTCAGGGAGAACGAGGAGAAAAACTGATTAATGCGGAGAAGAATATTAGATTTTTCAAATTGTATTGTTATTAAACCAGGCAAGTTCACTATGAACCAATTTGACCTGGGAGCAATAAGGGTTAACTGTCCTGCTCACGGACAGAATGACAAAGCTGAGAGGTGAAAAGGGGTCAACCTCAGTCAGGGTGTATCTTTCGTTAGCACTTTCCCCACTGAAAACTAAATTGCTAAAATGGCTTCCGGCCCTACCGTCCACAGAGGCTCTTTTGGGCATAATGGTGATCGCTCCCTCTGCCACCTTCTCCTGGCCAATCACAGGTGAAATCTTGGAGCCCCAGCTGTCCGACGCCACCCACAGGAAGTGACCTGTCTGGTTGTTGCGCTTTGCTGCGTCCAAAACACGTCTAGGACCGATACAGGAGGAGGGAGGGATCAGGAATGGAAGATGTCAAACTTTATTTATATTTTGCACCTCTTACGCAAAACAAAGAGATGTGCAATGTAAGAATTTAACGGGTAAAAGAAAGGATAAAAATTGATTACAACCATAAGATATCATAGAGAGGAATTTGCATGGGAAATAAAACCAGTTCTTTGGGTAAAGGGTTAATAATGTATAATGCAGTGGTTCTCAAACCTCTCCTGGGGACCCCGAGCCATGTATCCCAGAGCTAACGCACCTGAATATACTTGTCAACAACTTGCCCATACCTGCTTGAATCTGGTGAACAATTTCAGGGCTACAACAAAACTGCGAGCCTGTCGGGGGTTCCCCAAGAGAGAATTGAGGACCACTGGTATAGGGGGTGTAGTGGTGTAAATAAAAGCTACACAGTTGAAAATAATGGTGAAATGTTAGCATTCTCCGCCACCATAAATCAGGGAACCATGGATCTGTTTCAGTCCGGTAGTTAAGATTGAAATAATAGAATCACTTCAACAAACCACTGTCCCGAAGTTGGAATGCAGTATTCACCAGCTTAAATGTGTGAGTCAGAGTTAGGGGGACAATGTTAACCAGTGTATCTATGACAAACCGTATATCGTCCTCATTGGCGAACATGATGACGGCCCTGGCGTTCGAAGTCTCCAGCAGACGCATGATGATCTTATCGAACTCCCCTGGCTTGGGCTCCCTGGGGATCTTCAGCGACTGGGCGATACACACCCCACCTGGAAGGAGAAGAGACATTTTTTACTGGTGAATCGTCCTCATCAATATAAGCACAGATTGTAAACAGCGTTGCCCATCACACTGCTATGAAAGAGATGGCCTAGAGGAGAGATATTAGCCTTGTCATGTCCTTAATCCTTGTGTGGCAGCCTGCTACCCACCCGCCATAGCACATTCGTGATTTACACAAACACATCGTGACAGGACATATGGAGCGGACGAAAGCACGGAGCTATCTTTCATATTTAATATTGGCGTTAATAACTCTGTGTTGGGTCGATATAATTAGCCTTAAAATGTGAAGTGGGTGTGTGTGTGTTTGTTATATCTCTTCCAACGCCGGCCTCATTCTGTTCCGAACCATTTAATGAACATCTGTGGAGTTCTACATTACTGTACTTAATCAGAGCAGAGCTCCGCAAACACGTGTGCGCTCGTACACAGTCACAATCCCATAGACAAATACTCATTAGCGCCAGATTAATGGCCTCTCCAGCATAATGGGTTTTCTATTCGGCTGCCCTTCAGTGTAGTCTGTCTTTCTGGTAATAGAGCTGTGTAATGTGTTGTACTGGGGATTGATAGGCCATCCATTACTGTCACACTGAGCCGAGGTTGACACACTGTGGCTGGGGGCTGGACCCAGGTGACCCGCAACTTTCTTTATTACAGAATGGAAAAATAGCATCAAATTATTTCTATGTAAATTGAAACCAAACCATAAAAAGTATACAAAAGAGAATTGAATGTTTTTTTCTTTTATCACAGCCAAAAAACAATTGACAAAATTAAAGCTATACTCATATATTCATAATTGCATTGAGTTTATAATAATATTTGAATGAACACAGCAACAACATTGCATGGAATTGAATGATATTTCTTTATTGCTCTATTTTCTTTCTGCTGGTTTGTGAAGATGAGTCAGATGTTGTTCCTGGAGCACAGACCCAGTTGTGCCCACTCCCATGTCCACAAGTGAAAATGAGAAATATAATTTCTTACATGAATTTCCCTGAATAATCATCTTCTTAGTAAGAGTTACCTGAACCTCCTACCTTCAGCTATTTACATCATTATATACAGTACATTTAACAGATTGTTTGTCTTAGCCAGCAGCATAGAGCCCTGTATTACACTGCTGGTTTGCCTCTAAAGCTAAGCAGGGTCGGGCCTGGTTAGTCCCTGGATGGGAGACCAATACTGCTGGAAGAAGTGCTGGAGGGTCAGTAGGAGGCACTCTTCCTTCTGGTCTAAAGATAATTCCCAATGCCTCAGGACTGTGATGGGAACTGCTGTCCTGTAAAGCATGCTGTCTTCTGAGTGGGCTGTTAAATGGGTGTCCTGACTCTCTGTGGTCACTAAGATCCCATGGCACTATTTGTAAGAGTAGGGGTGTTAATTTCCAATCTGGCCCTCATACCATCATGGCAACCTAATCATCCCCAGCTTTCAATTGGCACATTCATCCTTTTCCCATCTCCACAGGCTGTTGCTGCAAATGAAAATATGTTCTCAGTAAAATAAAGGTAAAACTAAACATAATTTTTTAAATGTTCAACCTGTAACAGCTAACAAATATCATTATAAATCAGTCAGGCTCAAGTTAGCGAGTATTTTGAGGGAAGAGATACCCTGACAGTCGAGCACTGGTGGATTCATTACAGAGGCACCCATGAAAGTCTGACTCATCTAGGATATTGTGGTTAAAGACCAAAGTTAAAAAAACTAAGGAAATTTATCAATTGATGTGACGACTATAAATATAATTATTTAAAAAACATCACACATTATACACATTTTTTCATTTTCTGTTTTATGGTACACTACAATTAAGGAAAGAAATATTCAGGCTGGTAAACCATTAGGGTTATATTCTACCTTATTTTAAATTACCAAATAGACCAATCATTTGTTTGAGGACTTCTCAAGTATGCCAATGGTTTTTCACCACTTTACTGCGATGGCAGGTCGCAACTCAAACAAAGCTTAAATGGATGAGTCAATACGCAAAATGTGGTGGGGCACCTGTGTTGTAAAGTATACTGGTTCCAAAATACAAACCAACCACAAAAATTCTCACTGTCACAATAATTCTGCAGCTTTACTTCTAAGTCGTGTCATTTGACCAATAACATTTGCTATCTTTTCAGGGGAAATAATATTATTACATTTTGTTCTCTGAGTCATTCAGTTGTTTATCACTTGAATCCAACCCATCAATCCACTCATCTCGTATTGAACTAACCATAGTCATTACCCACCTAAAAAACTCAATTCAATTCTCAATTCAATGGCTCTCATTCTCACTGTCAAAGTCTGCTCCCGATTTCCAAGAATTTAATGTCTCTTTCATGTGCCGAAAAAAATGTTTATCAAAGAAAAACTAATTAGTATGCATGTCTTTGGTAGCTTTCAAAGCAAATGGTGAGTTTTACAGCTGAACCAGTTTATTGTCATCAAAAACAAATTATTTTTTGAAAATGGATGTAACTTCTTATCGTTAAAATGTAGGTCCTCTGTGAGTTGGTTTAGTATAAACACACAAAATATCATTGCTTACAGAGAACTCGGCATAGCAGAACATGTCAGAGAAGACAAAGATGGTTGTGAATGGCTCAGGGAGCATTGTAGTGCACCCTAGTGGTGACACCTATGAACTACGTCCGCCTAAAGGTTGGGTGATTGCCCTTTAGTCACACAGCAGCATATTGGAATGTTACTCTAAGAATGCCAAAATGATTGTGATTGGTAATAGAGAGGGCAGAGCTTGCATTTGCAGACTTTGACCAAAGTTAGTGTTTGACCCTTCCCTAAACCTACTCTTACCTTAATATTAAAAATGATCTAACATTAACCTTAATGCTTACTCCAACATTTTATAGCGTTACACATTCAATTTAGGGATTTGAGGGTTTGATACATAGCGCCGCCCTCTCCATTGAGTCAATCAATTCAAGAAATATCTGCCCCAAGATAGAGAGTAGAACACCCAACTTCCAAAAAGCAACACTTTATTAGTCTAGGTTCAGACACTTCAAGCTAGAACATGGAACAAATAACAAGTTATTATGTAATGCTCAATCTTTAGAACAAAATTCAGAAATGTCTAAAAGTGGGAGTTTGTATACAGCACAAAGACTTAATTAAAGAGGATGCATCAGAGCTTTACAAATGTATATTTCCAGCCACTAGTTTGGAAAGCAGTGCTTGAGCCAAAAAATAATCTGTTCTATGTATTTGACTCCATTATGTTATACCATGAATCACACAGGTATATATGTTTGAGAACAGATTTATAGACATTCTATGCTTAATTTACAAGAATAGATGAGAAAAAAGTGGATAGTACTGTGTGTGTTTTGATAGAAATTGATACCTTCAACCAGCAAGTTGCCATTAAAGTTGATCAGAAATTATAGTTAAAACATGATTAATTACGGATGTGCTTAATGTTTCATCATTAGGACACTGAGTTAATGACTGCCGAAAATGTGTCTTTGCTCTTGTATGTGACTAATAAAAATTCAGTAATTTCAAAAGTGATAGACATTGGTAATTTTTTTAATATATATTTAAATAAAATCTAAGCCAAATCAAAATGTTTGCCTGGTAGTGTATCTGGGAACACAATTAAGGCTTTGAAAAAAAGTACATGCCAAAGCCCAGCTGATTTCCCTGGCATTTTAAGTATCATACCAGCAAGTCTTTCCTAGCACTACATTGGTCTTTTTCACTGACTGTTAAAAGACCTATATATGCTACAAATAAATGTAGAGCTATGTTGTTTGTAATTAGAAATGGATTCTCTATAGATCTCGGAGTTAAAGATCTCTGAGTTATTAGAGGAAATACATGTAAAGCAGGTGTTGCTATTGTCCTAGCTCTCCCCTAGCTCTAGTATGTCCTGAATCAGAGTTATGTTCTTCATTATCTACATAGTTACATTCAGCTTGTTTCCTAATGCACATAATACTGGTCTCCAATGTTAATAAACCCCATTTCCCCTAGACTCTTCTATCCATTCCATGTAACCTGAACTACACAGTAGATGGCTGTTCTCTGTCCTTCTTTTGTTATCTTTCCCTGTGCTCTGTCTTCACTATTTCCTCATATTCATTCTCCCTTTGTGCTGTCTGATAGGTATGTGTTTATGTTTGTGTGTATCTTCTATGAAGATACTCCTTTACAATATCCAAACATCACATGAAATCATTAATCAATGTTATAAGTTCGGTCATGTGATCGATCTTAGGAAATGTTTTTGTCTTTTTAATGCAGTTGTTGGACAGGAAAGATGTGAAAGCTAAGAGTTTTGCGAAAAGAGCAGTAGGTTGGATGTAAAACCATACTGTAGCAGTTCACCTGTACCAGCTAGATTCCCCATGGCCACAGCAAATTGAAAAAATAATGTTAATCATAAAAACGTTTTTGGTAAACTTCAGAAAAAATGATTATGTTCTCTTATGAGAACATACCAAAGGTCTGATTTCCCATTCAGTACTAAATGTGTTCTCTCCACAGCCAGAGATAATCTAACTATTCATCCTATGTGTGTAATGGGGTTGTTAATAACATGCTGTTAAGTCACTCCCCAGACTGCCCGTTGTGTGGCACAAAATCCAAAAGATACAAAATGGGAATACTTTGTTGACTACCCCGACGGATGTTAAAACCTAGCGTGTCTGTATCACAGACATTGATGTGGGGAAGGTCAAAGGAAAGGTGTGCTGCATATTTGACAGCTACAAGGACCAGACCTCTCCTGACCATGTCCTAAAAACACAACCGTACATCTCAGAGTTTCTCCCAAATTACGTTCTCAGGGAACTATTTTAAAAACCTGAATTACGTTATATGCCAACATATTTAGTTTTTTTTACGTTTGAACTGCACGTTTCGTTATTAGGCTATATTTGTACTTCAATTACGTTCCTCCGGTACATTTTGTTTAGCGGATTTATGCGAGAACATTCCACACATTCCATAGCGTTCGAAATTAAATTGCAACATTCACAGTTAAGGTTAGGTAAGAGCAGGGCTGCTGACAGGAATCTGTGGGCCCGGGACAAACTCCACATTTTGGGCCCCCCGCTAAAAAAAATGACTGTGCAAAAACAAAATTTGGGGCCCCCCTCAGGACTGGGCCCGGGACAACATACCCGGTTGTCCCCCCCATCAGCTGCTCTGGGTAGGAGGTTACTAACGGTTAAGGTTAGGCATGAGGTAACTAACGGTTAAGGTTAGGCATGAGGTTACTGAGGTTAAGGTTAGAATTAAGGTTAGGGTTAACATTACAAAAAACGATAATCGCGTGTCTGCATGACGTAACCAATGATGTAGAACAAATCACACACAAAGTGCTTTTTCGAGTGTTCAATTTAGTTCCTTACAAACGTAATTGACGTTTTGTGAGGTACGTTTTAGTGTTTACTCTATGTAAGTACCAGGGGGATATCGTCATTTACACAGCCTTATAAAATGTAATGCTCAATTTCATTAAAAAAATGTCCCAATAATCCAGACTGCAGAGTGACTTTCTACTCTTGACAAAACCCCTGTAAGCTTACAGGATATTAATTAAATAGGATTTTGGTTTTAATATTATGACTATTTGTATAACAATCCCATAACAATAGCACTAGCCTTAACCAAATGCAATAAATGCCTAAGCTGTTAACCGTCAAGGTGTTTGTGTTTGAACAGGATATATGGGCAGCTTGGCTGTATAGAGATGGATTGTACTAAAGATGTACCTACTGTACACATGGGAGTGAGAGGGAGTGAGGCATCAGCTGTTAATAAATCTTTCATTAGGAAACATTGGTCCACAGATATCGTGCACATCTAAATTCTCTCTCTGCCTGAATGTGGGACACCCTTGCTGGCGCACGCACGCACGCAAGCACGCACGCGCGCACACACACACACACACACACACACACACACACACACACAGAAACATGATTGGTCTACTATGCCACTGCCAGCCTGTACAGAACCTTACAGAACAGCTACCAACACACATGCACTCTTACACACGCACACACACACACAGACACACAAAACACTGTAGTCATAGATTTACAGCTAACAAATTCAGAGTGGCACGTACATTCATACAGTTATTCCACCCACACATTCAATTAAGAAAGCTGTCTACCCAACACCCTCTGCTTCAGCTGACATGTAGCCAAGGTTAATAAAACATTTTCTTCTGCAGGACATCTGAGAGCCAACATGTCACACACCTCACACATTAAATGCACACATACAGTATCAAACAAAAATCATGCACACACATTAGAATTTGGTAATTTATTTATGACATGGGGTATACTAAGATTAAAGCCTATGGAAAATATGAAAATTGTTGACCGTCCACCAAGCAAAAAAAAATTGTTGACCCTCCACCAAGCTTAAAAAACAACATGAACATCCCCATTCAAAATAGGATGAAAAGTAAGTGCATACCTAGAGCGCCTTAGCCATCGGATAGATGTTTTTATCAATGGGTGTTGATTACTACTGAGCAGTAGGCGTGGTATTGAACAAACAAATAATGATACAGTATACTGTACTTACAACATTCGCCAACTGTGAAGATACCTCTCCTATTGATTATCAAACTAGGATTAATATTGATTCAAAACATGAATTTTGTTCGTGGTCTAGTGGTAACCTGTTATGGTCAAGTTATGAGGTATGGCATTTGACTGCAACTAAAACCTCAGTTCGATTCCACCCTTAAATTTTTTGTTTGTCTCCCTCAGTAAAATTTACCCACACAGCTACAACTATTCACTATGTTATTCCATAGCTGACCAAATATGCCAACTATTTATACATACAGTTGTCTCCAAAGTTTGCATACCCCTGGAGAATTGGAAATAGATGTACCATTTTTAAAGAAAACATGAGTGAGCAGGCAAAACAATGTTATTTTTTATTTCTCATGGGAGTCATATTCAAATGTAGGTCATCATAATCATAAAACAAAACATGACAACAAAGAAAATAATGAAATGACTCCCGTTCAAAGGTCTCAATGAGGTGTATTCCCACCTTTAGCAGCAATGACAGCATAGTGTAACTGGGTTTGTTTGTGGCACTGGCAGAGTAAAGGCTTCTTTCTGGCAACTCAACCATGCAGCTCATTTTTTTTCATGTACTGTTGTATTGTGCTCTTTGAAACAACCACACTGTCTTTTTCTAGAGCAGCCTGTATGTCTGCCCTGTGGGTTTTTCTTTGTATCCCGAACAATTTTTCTGGCAATTTTGGCTGAAATCTTTCTTGGCCTACCTGATCTTGGCTTGGTATCTACGGTAGAGATCCCCAAATCTTCTACATCTTAATAAGTGATTGAGCAGTACTGACTGGCATTAGCATGGCTTTGCCTATCTTTTTATATCCATTTCCAACTTTATACAGTTCTGCTACCGTATTATGCAGGTGTTTTGACTGTTCTTTTCTGCTCCCCATGGCTCAGTATCTAGCCTGCTCAGTGCATCCATGTGAAAGCTAACAAACTCATTGACTATTTCTTCATTAATTGCAATGTAAAATGCCACAGGTGTGGGATATTTACCTTTAATTGCCATTTTAACCTGTGTGTGTCACCTTGTGTGTCTGAAACAAGGCCAAACATTCAAGGGTGTGTAATCCTTTGATCAGGGCCATTTAGGGGATTTCTGTTGTCAGTATGGTTAACAAAGGTGCCAATCAACTGTGTGATAATAAATAGCGTCATTTTATCACTATCCTTACATAACAGTCTGATATTTTGCTTGAACAGTCATATTGTCAGAATCAATGCTGACAATGGGCTCAGTGGGTAGGGAGTCAGACTTGTAGTCAGAAGGTTGCCAGTTCGATTCCTGACTGAGCCAAATGTCATTGTGTCCTTGGGCAAGACACTTTACCCTAATTGCTCCCAGGTTGTTGCTGTAAAAATAAAAAACTGTTCTCAGTCAACTTTAAAATTAAAATGCTGAAATCTCACATTTTTTGCCAGGATATGAAAACCTATGAGCACAGCTATATATAAACATATATACATATATATATATATATCCAATGGGGTGAAATGATGTGACACTTTCTGTGTACCTTGATATTACATACAAATGTGTGTGAAATGGTAAGCATATAGCATTTGCATTCCTAAAGTTTTTCTTTAAAAATTCCATGACTATTTAATGGTATGACTGTTTAATGGTATTCAGTTCCTTGCATAAGTATTCACCCCATTGGATTTTTCCACATTTTCTAGTGTTTTTAATTACAGATGAGCTAAAATACTTCATCATTAGGACACTGAAATAATGGTTGCTGAAAAAGTGGCTTTTTCATTGTATGTGAATAATTACACTGGGGGCCAAACGTTTGTAATAACCCAGAACTGTTCATGTTTTTGATGGAAATTGAACTGGAAACCAAAGTGGCATTAAATAGTTTCAAATACATATTAAAGATATTACACATGTTGTAAATGTCTATCAGAGTAAGAAATGACTGATTCATAATTAATTATTGACATACAGTACAATATGCATTTGTAAGTTCAGTGTGTTTTTGATTATTTCTCATCAATGTAATGCCACCTTGGTGAATTAAGGTATTGTATCAATGTCAAACTCCTCTTGAAAATCCCTGGATTATTAAAAAATTTGGTCCCCAGTGTACATTAAACAAACATCATATAGAGCAAATCTCATTTATTTTTTGTATGTATTTTTTTGTGATATTTCCCTATTTTTCTCCCCTCCCAATTGGTCTTGTTTGATTCCCGTTGACCCTGCCTTGTCCACGTCGCCAACCCG
This sequence comes from Umbra pygmaea, assembly GCA_016801145.1. NCBI lineage: Eukaryota > Metazoa > Chordata > Actinopteri > Esociformes > Umbridae > Umbra > Umbra pygmaea. The sequence goes on along the minus strand of JACXGM010007633.1, from coordinate 5,890 downwards.
GCAGATTGTTTTTTGCACTGCTCAAGCAACACAAAAGTCTTTAGTCACCTCATGTATGGGCCGATTACGTTCACTAACTATACTTCAGCGTATTAATTTACACGTGGCAAGATAGATAATTATAATTATCTATCCCAAATTCTGGGCAAGGCTTTGCCAATTTGTGCTGCGTTGTGCTGGAGGTCCGGGCAAAGTTGGAGAAGCCATTGTCAGACTCGAACCACTCACATAGAGCAAATCTATTCAACTCTGGAACTAGAGGATGGATAGATTTCTGGTTTAGATTTTTGGAAGTGGTTTTGGAGGGTCAGTAGGGGGCACTCTTCCCTCTGGTCTGAAGATCATTCCTAATGCCCCAGGGCATTGATGGGGACATCTGCCCTGCGTAGATCTTTCGGATGGGACATTAAACAAGCGTCCTGAATCTCTGTGGTCACTAAAGAGCCCATGACACAATTTGTAGGAGTAGGGGTGTTAATTTTGGACAAATTTCCAAGCTGGCCTTATACCATCATGGCAACCTAATCATCCCTATCTCTCAATTGGCTCATTTATTCCCCTCTCCCCCTCCTTCTCTCCATGCCTGGTAAAATAAAGATGAACTAACTAACAAACAAGTCAAGCGGGCTACACTTAACAGATGAGGTTGCTGAGAAAACCCTCTAAACGCTACGCTTCCTTACGCTTCTACAGTAAATCATTACATTTCTCTGTTGCATCTCTCCAACCGAGTGCAGGACTCCCACCAAAAATGCACAGTAACTGTCAATCATGCTCCCTCTATTCCTTTTTCCATTTTTCCATCTCCCTCTCTCTCACACACACACACGTGGTCCAGGGATCACCAACGTGGACTCTTGTCTCCCTCAGAGAACTGGCAGCCACGCTGAAGTCAGCACTTCACTGCTCGCTAACGGGTAAGGAAGCCGAAGGGCAGTGGGGGTGTCTAATGTCATGGCGAGATGAGAGAAAGAGTTTGAGGGAGGGAGGGGTCGAGAGCACTGGGGAGATAGAAGACAGCAGGATACGGGAGGCTAACCAAAGTTCAAAATGGCAACAGAGGACGTGGTCGAGTCTATACCAAGACTCAATGTCAGCTTGGCCTTTATCCATCCCCCTAAAACCTGTGTAGTCAAATCCCTTATCGTTCTGATCCATCAACCTTTGACCCCCGGCCAACAGGAGGAAGTGTGGGGTAAACAGAGTGTTCTTTGGGGGGGATTGGGGGGGTATAGTGTTTGAGTGCAGTCAAGCATTACGGGCAGAGATGCTGAGAGGTTACAGAGGGTTGTACACCCACCGGAGTTAAGACGTTTTACTGTATTTCTCCCACCCAGAGCGAACCATCCCCCAGCAAGCAGAGTTCTTATCAACTGGGAAAGGGTTGAAAACGCAGGAAAGAGAAGTGTGTCTGGATGAATCCTGGAGTATGAGCGCTGTGATTTTAACATCAGATATGCATCCTATCACACACAAACACATCAGACAGAACCCATTCATATCCATGGATGAAGTAGGATCTGGAAATGGGATGGAGGTGTAATCCGTCATCTCTCTCGTTTTATTTGAGTCATTTACCAAACGTTGTCTTCACAGCGAGCAACTTTTGTGAGCAATTACGAATGAGTGCCTTGCTCAAGGTTGCAGTTTTTAATGTTTTCTCATCAGTCCATCAAACCAGAGACTTTCATATACTGGTTCTGTTACTCCAGGTCATCTGCTTCTGCACATGAGATGAATATACCTTAAACTGAATTAGTACATTATGGATCAACAACAAACACACATTTGTTTTTCTATTCTTGTAGTATCCAGAAACCAGAATTATAGCTTTCCTATCGCCTAGACCTTTAGATTAGGTTTGGCATTTTAAGAGTCCTCCCAACCTAAAGCTTGCCCTAATCCTAACCTAACAATAACCTTTACCTAAATAAAATGATCTGTCCTCTATGCATACAATTAAACATAGCCCTAATGTGTGATGGCCAATGCCTGTTAGACCTGGTTCTCCCATTCACACACACACACACACACACACACACACACACACACACACACACACACACACACACACACACACACACACACACACAAGCACGCACACAGACCCACAAATATAACACAGCAACACTATGATCACTATTAATTACACTGACTGCCTGGAGAATACAACTGTTTCCATGTACAGTTCCTCTTTCAGCCTGGCAATTTGGAAATAATTACACAAAACCTCAATTGTAAAATTATGACATCTGACCAGACTGAGAGTACATACTGTAGAATAGGAGGGAAATGTGTCTGTGTACACATTCTAAATGGAGAAACTGCCTTTTGTCCAGGCTTAGGTCACCGTGATTACAGCAAACAAGCCGCTGAATATCATTGACTGAAATGCTTGCCTGCTAGTGTGGAATATTTTTTTTAGGTCCCATGCAATAGTTTTATGGAGATATGCAATAAAAATAATGTAGCACTGGTATGACAAAAATAATCCCACACATTGCATTGAGGTCTCCTGTATAATTAATAAAGAATCTCTGTTCAATGATCAACATTTAGTATGTTTCTAAAAATGTTATTATATATTGTTTGGAAATTCCGAAAAGCTATTGTCCATGTGGAAATTATGCATCCAAGATCAAGTTAGTCTAAAGCTGTCACAATTACTTATACAACTATTAAGATTGTTTCACTAAATGAAGATTTGATGTCTCTGGATTTGATGTCTCTGGAATGAATTGTATGGAAATCTAAAGCCAGTGTGAACAAATGGAGAACAAAAGCCAGATATTTGTCAGGGCCCTCTGTTGCTGATAGGAGGGGCAGTTCAAGTTCGCCATCCGAACTCCCAGCTTAGCTCTCCCTTTCTTTAAACTTTCAATTTTTAGATTGTTAGATTTTTTACTTTTAGCAGAATGGCAGATGGAGGTGAAGAAGTTACTTTGGTGGCGAATATAGGACTGGGCAGGATCGACTCTCAGCACTGGGCAAGATATTTTATTGGAACTTAACGCAAAGATGTGCTGTACAACTGCGTCATAGAAGTCTTTTTAAAAAAAGAGGACTTCGTTTTCAAATAATGAGCAGCTTTGGTGAGTTTGATGGATTTTTATATATTTTTACTAGCAGGGCCTTAACTAGGGATGGGCCGATACCGATACCTGTACATTAAAGTACAGGAAAGAATGAAGGATGCAATTCGGTGCATACTGTAACTGTATAAAACGGCATGAGCAACGCCCCGGACCAAGCCTCTGAGAGCCACCTTCAGCGAGGAAAGACAATTGTCTCTATTTTGCAAAACTTCTAGGTGAACAAAATAGTGGTATTTCTGAGTTCTGACATACTAACGTTAATAAATATAACTTAAAAGAAATACGATGTAGCCTATTTATATTTTGTTCAATAGATTAAATTGATAGTACAGCTAATTGTGAATCGATTAAAATAAAACAATAAAATACCTTAACAGAATAATATGATTAGGTAATTATCCCTGTTTTGGAGAAAGTCACTTCAAACAGAAATTCTCATCTTACACAAAATCTCTGCAATGCTTAGTTAGGGCAAATTCGAACACAAACGTCTATTCGTTCGTGTATACAAACGTGTTTCTCTCACTTAATTAGGGAAGGAGACGTAAACCATTGACATCTAATAAATATTACACATTCTTGACCTGCAATGTAAATGATGTTCTTCTGGATATGTAGGAATATTTACTTTTCTATATTTGAATTGGCTGATCAACATCTAAGAAATAGCAGATTTTAGCTTAATAAATGTGACATTTGGCATAGTTCCTAAAAGTACTCCTATCGGTACTCCAAAAATGAAATACTCTGTACTTGTACTCGTTCCATAAAAAGTGGTATCGGCCCATCCCTAGCCTTAAAGGTTCTTAACGGGGCATAGTGCATGTACTGTATTTGTATTCATGCAGGGGGAGATAAACAGACACACTTCATCCTGGCGCCAGGCCTGTTAATACTTGTTAATTATTACTGCTTGTTTTAGATCACTACTGGTGTGACGCATGTGCAGATCGTATATATAAGGTCTGTGTTTCATATTCAGGGGTCTTAGTGGGCTTTGCCTTTGAGTGTGCGTGGTAAACCTGGATGTGCGTTTAATAATGCGTAGTGTTACATTCATATGGTTTCAGTCTTGTCAGGTCAATTAGTGTATTGTAAGTCTCATAGGTGTTGAGCCTTATGTTAAATAACCTTTATCGAGTGGAATAAACTTATCTTCACTATGAATATGGGGTGCATTATATGCCGAATGACAATAACCTATAGCCCTAGAATGTCATTGTGAGGTTATTATAATGAGTTTTCATTTTGGGAAGATAGTGAAGGCCTAGGTGTAAAATGCACGGCCCGCCACTGCTGTACGTACTACCGGCACATCCGGGAACTTAACTGTCAATTTCGTCACCGCCCCTTTTTGGGGGAAGATAAACTAGACTCTGACTAGACTTCAATACAAAACTCAGCCGGCAGGCGTGAATAACTTACAAAATCACTAATATGTCAAGTAATTATGGCCCTCATTTATGAAACGTGCGTACGACCTAAAACAGCCATACGACGGGCGTACGCCAATTCCTACCCAAAGCAAGGGATTTTCAAATTTGAACGTGAGCATAGGCTGCGATAAAATCTCAGGTCTGGTCTGACCACAAGCTCTCCAGTGTGACTAGCGGTGTTCATGGTATAACCACCCGGTTCAGTGAATTGTTGAACCAGCAATCATTATTGTAAGTTACATTTCAGAATTCCATATTAATTGTATACACCACATTGCTATTAATCAGAATATTTCTTCCCTTTCATTTTGAGGTGGCCTAGGAAATGAGGGCTTAAATTAGGCAAACAACAATTTATATCAAATAATAAATAAATAAATATATATATTGTATGTGATTGGTGGAATGTTTATTCAGTTGCCTATTTAAACAAGCGCTTTGGGAGTCCTGAAGTCGAAGCGATGGCAGATCTGGCTCTGTTAGAGGACCTTAATGCGCATTCTCTACACCGGGACCTTTCAGCGGGAGATCGGGGACAGGTCTGGTATATCATAGCCAACAATAGTCGAATTATGCCAGCAGTTTTGGCGGCTATGAAGTCCCTTTCTGGTATATTTAAACTATGATGAAAAGACAATTTTCTGAGATTGCTGGGTTTCCAAATGTGATTGGGGTGAATTGGCCGATTGATTTTACTGCGTCTGTAACCAACATCCATGAATGATTATGCATCCATCAATTGCAAAAACGTTAATTCAATCAACGTTCAGATCATATGTAATGCCAGGATGTTTGTTCTGAAAATGGTAGCCCGGTGGCCGGGTGGGACGCGTGACTCTAATTTTTTTAAACTACAGCGTTGGAACAAGGCTACAGGAGGGCACACTGCATGGCTGGAGTCATCTCCTCGGTGAGTTACGGCCTCATACAATTATTATAATAGTTTTATATATGCCCTGACTGAGTACCTTATAACACGTGCTTGCAAGTCCCCAAACAAGCATGAGCGCAGGTTCAACAGTGTGCACACTAGGGATGGGACGGTATGAAAATTTCATATCACGATTATAGTGAACAAAGTTATCACGGTTATCAATATTATCACGGTTTTGGTAAAATGAGATGGAAATGTAAAAAAACGGATACACGCACACTGAAAACCCCATCAATTGATGACTGATAATCTTGTTAGAATTAGGGAATAGCTTTAACATCTGCTGAAGTAAACGAAAGGGCTAGTTAACAGGATGATTTTTCACCTATGCTCTGAATTTGACTCTGTAATGTCATATTCATGTAACACATACATTACATTCATTGCTAATCATTTGATTTATTGTGATGGCAAATAGAGTATCA
>JACXGM010007632.1:9551-30386 GCA_016801145.1 Umbra pygmaea | reverse complement strand
CTGGTTAAATACTAAAAGAACTGATTGCTAACTTAAGACATCTGTGACTAATAATGACTTCAATTATATGCACCCAAAAAACCTAATACCCGAACAAGACACAAGAGGGAGGCAAAACAACACATACAGGGGAACCACAGAGACAATACATGAAAACCCCAACTCAAATGTGACATAATCCCCCCCCAAACGCCCACAATACCGAGGTGGGCAAAACAAGGAACCCGGGGACAGGAGGGACAGAGAGGGGCCCTGGGGCTAGAGGGACAGAGAGGGGTCCTGGGTCATGAGGGAGAGAGAGGGGCCCTGGGTCATGAGGGAGAGAGAGGGGCCCTGGGTCTGGAGGGACAGAGAGGGGCCCTGGGTCATAAGGGAGAGAGAGGGGCCCTGGGTCTGGAGGGACAGAGGGCGCCCAAAAAACCTAATACCCGAACAAGACACAAGAGGGAGGCAAAACAACACATACAGGGGAACCACAGAGACAATACATGAAAACCCCAACTCAAATGTGACAGCCTGCTACTCTGTACACTGCATTCAACTGCATTCAACTGCACATTCAACTGCACTTTTCTATCTTTCCCCCTTACCCTACCCTTTGTGTTATTCTTGTGTATTTGTATTCATGTGTAACTCTGTCTGTACTTGCACCTTTGCTTTATCTTGCCCAGGTCGCCGTTTTAAATGAGAATTTGTTCTCAACGTGCCCACCTGGTTAAGTAAAGGTTAAATAAATAAATAAATAAATAAATGTTCTCCCAGATCTGGACTAAAGCATCCGCCAACTCCTGGACAGTCTATGGTGCAACATGGCATTGGTGGATGGAGCGAGACATGAGGTCCCAGATGTGCTCAATCGGATTCAGGTCTGGGGAACAGGCGGGCCAGTCCATAGCATTAATGCCTTCCTCTTGCAGGAACTGCTGACACACTCCAGCCACATGAGGTCTAGCATTGTCTTTCATTAGGAGGAACTCAGGGCCTACCGCACCAGCATATGGTCTCACAAGGGGTCTGAGGATCTCACCTCGGTACCTAATGGCAGTCAGGCTACCTCTGGCGAGCACATGGAGGGCTGTGCGGCCCCCCAAAGATATGCCACCTCACACCATTACTGATCCACCGCCAAACCCGTCATGCTGGAGGATGTTACAGGCAGCATAACGTTCTCCATGGCATCTTCTGACTCTGTCATGTCTGTCACATGTGCTCAGTGTGAACCTGCTTTCATCTGTGAAGAGCACAGGGAACCAGTGGCGAATTTGCCAATCTTGGTGTTCTCTGGCAAATGCCAAATGCCCACCTGTGGATGTTGGGCCCTCATACCACCCTCATGGAATCTGTTTCTGACCGTGGACACATGCACATTTGTGACCTGCTGGAAGTCATTTTGCAGGGCTCTGGCAGTGCTTCTCCTGCTCCTCCTTGCACAAAGGCGGAAGTAGTGGTCCTGCTGCTGGGTTGTTGCCCTCTTACGGCCTTTTCCATGTCTCCTGATATACTGGCCTGTCTCCTGGTAGCGCCTCCATGCTCTGGACACTACGCTGACAGACACATCAAACCTTCTTGCCACAGCTTGCATTGATGTGCCATCCTGGATGAGCTGCATTACCTGAGCCACTTGTGTGGGTTATAGACACCGTCTCATGCAACCACTACAGTGAAATCACCGCCAGCATTCAAAAGTGACCAAAACATCAGCCAGGAAGCAAAGGAACTGAGAAGTGGTCTGCAGAACCACTCCTTTATAGGGGGTGTCTTGCTAATTGCCTATAATTTCCACCTGTTGTCTGTTCCATTTGCACAACAGCATGTTAAATTGATTGTCAATCAGTGTTGCTTCCTGAGTGGACAGTGTGATTTCACAGAAGTGTGTTTGACTTGGAGTTACATTGTGTTGTTTAAGTGTTTTCCTTATTTTTTGAGCAGTGTATTCACAGTGACATCTGGTCTACACCTGTTGTCAACAGAGAGAGCTGCAAACAAATTATTTATTATTTTTAACATTGGAAGATTATTATCTGCTAAAATGTTATTACGTGTGCTCAGGGTATTAGTGTGTTCAAAGTAGATCACACGAATTCGAGGCCAAATGGAGCAGACAGCCTGTATCCCCACAACAGCGTAATATCATATATCAGAGTTGATTGTCTGTCTGTCTGTCTGTCTGTCTGGTGCCAAACTTTATGAAGAAGAAGCACGAGGAGAAGAGCTTGTCTCAGGGTATTAGCTTCGCTATCAACAGATAACTGGAGAAAATGAATGAAATGTATTTCATTCTGGAGCACAGGTTTGAAACCCATAATTTGGAGAAGAATCTGGAATTAAAATGCCTTGGTGCCACCAGCCAATGGATTGCAAAACACCACCTTTACCTAAGCTCATTAATATCCATAGCATCACAGACTCTCAACCTGCGCTCGAGCAGGTATATCTCCCTTGTCGCTACAAAAGCCTGCACCTCATTTGGCCGCCTCTCCTTCCAATTCTCTGCTGCTAACGATTTGAACAATTTACAGAAATCCCTGAAACTTGAGTCCAACTTTTAAGGCATTACACATGATGACCCTACGTAGCCCCTCTCTTTGCCCGTTTATGCCCTAGCGTACCCATCAAAGCCTTAATTGATATTGCACATAATCCTCCGCACAGCTGTCTGTATAATTTGCACATTACCACTTTCAGCCATGTTCATCATGTTACCTATCCTAGTGTTATTTCTCTGGTACTGTCACTTTACTTTCCAATAATCTACATCTCTATTTAAACCATATTTGCACTGAATCAGGCCCGTCGCGACAAGGCAAGCAAACCAAGCAATTGCTTGGGGCCCCGAGCTGGCCTGGGGCCCCAAGACAACGACTGGTTAAGAATAAAATGCAACGACAAACTGTGTGAGCGCCCCTTTGATAGTCAATGCAGTAAAGTGCAATGACACTGTTATCGGGATCCCCCTTAAGGGGCCCCTCTCGTGATCTCTGCTGCCGGCAAAATACAAAACCTTCTCGGTCGGCAGTTATCAGGAATCGAAATTATGATTCAGGAAGCCAGAAAAGGAAAAAGAGAAAGGAAGAGGAGGATAAGAAAAAAACAAGATGGTGGTAAGTGATATATTACACTGGATAAAATAGCTCTAATTGTCTTGGTGTAATTTTGCAGCCGGTAGGCTAGCAATAATATGTTTATGTTAGCTAACGTTACCTGTAACCTGCCTGAGGGCAAATGCTGCTTGTAATGAACAGTTAGTGCAACTTTTTTTCTAATGGTTACATACTACTCTATTATGTTTTTCACAGAATCGGGAAGACGCAGATCTTTTCCAGAACCACTGTTTATCATATTTAATTACACGACATTGCTATAGTTTTGTAATAGGTTTTGATGAAATTGGCATAACGTTAGCATGCTATACTAACTATTCCACCGTGATAATCTATTTACCAAATGGGGGTTAGGAAAACCACACAATAAATTCTGTGCATCAAATTTTAGCTTGGTATGTATTTAAGCATTAGTTACCCTTAACAAAGTGTTAGGAATATCTGGTCCGTCTATCTATGTAATGTTTATAGATTTTTTTTAAATGGTTTCTTAAAGGTTTACACATTTTTTTAATCATTACCTAATATATTACATGATAGATATAATGTGTGTTACCATAAACTGTTCATTTACAGCACGACTTATAATTAGTTAACATTTAATTATACACAAGCACTTTAAATATTTTTTATGCACAGTTTATGCAACAGCAGTTTATGCACTGTAAACCTTTTATTATTTATATAAAGTGTGGGTGAACTTAAACTTTATGGCTATGCTGTGGTTCCTGTAGGTTTTGCGTGCAGTGTGAAGGGTTGGGGGGCCTCCATGTCCATTTTGCTTGGGGCCCCCAAATTCCTTCAAACGGCCCTGCACTGAATTTACAGTATTTTTCAATCTAACCTAATACCGTTTATATGTGTAACTGTATAACTGAATATTTGTACTTTCTGTGTAACTTAATGTCGCCTTGCACCTTGAGCCTTGTCTTGGCCAGGTCGCGATTGCAAATGAAAACCTGTTCTCAATGGATTAATCGGGTTATATAAAGGTAAAATAAAAAAAATATTTCTTAACTGCCAGTTTAACGTGCAGTGGTTTTCGTTAGCATATAAAAGCAGGCACTCTTCTGTTTACTATGTCTGAGAGGATGCTTGGTCAGGGTCATAGAGAAATTTTTCCACCTTGAAGAGGATAAAAAGTTTTGTAATGACGGGACAGCCACGACTCAGCGCATTGGCCATGCTGTAAAGAAAGCATATTCAGCAGCTACTTGACTTCATTACCTAAGCCATCGTAAAGTTTGTCCAGATGAAGAACCGACTTCTCCTCAAGTGAGCCCTCAGTTGGTGAGTAAAACCATATTTCATCATCCTGCCTTTGTGGTGCTGGTCTGTGCATTGGCCATGTTGTTGTGCTGGATCAATGGAGATGTCAGTGTCCATGCATATCTGTTAAGGTTGTTGTCATAATGTTGTTGAAATAGATTTTTAGGGCTACAGAACCATTCTGTCTGTGCTTCGTTGTGGCCTTCAATGTCGTTGAGCTCATTCCAGTATGGCCTATAGGCCCAAAATTTATGAGCTTGGTTGTGTCGGCTTAAAGTTCACCATCTTAATTTAGGTTTGTGACAGTGGTGATGTTCCATGTATGTGAGAGAGCCGTGCATTTACACACATTGCTGTACATTACTACTGTAATTCTGTAGAACCAATCTGCTCTGTAGTTAAATGTGTTTTGTGGAGCCATTCTTTGTTGACGTGTTAAAAAAACATATAAGTGCAAGAAAGAGTATCTTAGTTTTACTGGTATGTAGCCAGTCTTTGGAAATGATCAATTTTGAATGGGTCTAGCTTAATTTGCGAGTAAAGGACTGGTAACGATTTTAAGGCAGCGAATACGGTTTTAGAATGTGTTGGTGAAAAGGCAATCCTCTTTCAGAAATGCACTTATAGCTATAAAACCTATAAATAACCACTTGTTACAACCGAGGTATGCAGCAAAGCATTTCTGAAGCCACAACACGCACAACCCTGAGGCGGATGGGCTACAACAGCAGAAGACCCCACCCGGTACCACTCATCTCAACTACAAATAGGAAAAAGAGGCTACAATTTGCAAGAGCACACCAAAATTGGACAGTTGAAGACTAGAAAAATGTTGCCTGGTCTGATGAGTCTCGATTTCTGTTGAGACATTCAGATGGTAGAGTCAGAATTTGGCGTAAACAGAATGAGAACATTAATCAATCATGCCTTGTTACCACTGTGCAGGCTGGTGGTGATGGTGTAATGATTTGGGGGATGTTTTCTTGGCACACTTTACGCCCCTTAGTGCCAATTGGGCATCGTTTAAATGCCACGGCCTACCTAAGCATTATTTCTGACCATGTCCATCCCTTTATTGCCACCATGTACCCATCTTCCAGCAAGATAATGCACCATGTCACAAAGCTTGAATCATTTCAAATTGGTTTCTTGAACATGACAATGACTTCACTGTACTAAAATGGCCCCCACAGTCACCAGATCTCAACCCAATAGAGCATCTTTGGGATGTGGTGGAACGGGAGCTTCGTGCCCTGGATGTGCATCCCACAAATCTCCATCAACTGCAAAATGCTATCCTATCAATATGGGCCAACATTTCTAAAGAACGCTTTCAGCACCTTGTTGAATCAATGCCACGTAGAATTAAGGCAGTTCTGAAGGCGAAAGGGGGTCAAACACAGTATTAGTATGGTGTTCCTAATAATCCTTTAGGTGAGTGTACAGTTGTGCTCAAAAGTTTGCATACCCTTGGAGAATTGGTAATAGATGTACGATTTTTAAAGAACACACGCGTGAGCGGGCAAAACAATGTTGTTTTTTCTCATGGGATTCATAGGTCATAACCAAATGGCACAATCATAAAACAAAACATGGCAACAAAGTAAATAATTTAATGACCCCTTTTCAATATTCTACATACCCTCAGTTCTCAATTTTGTATTTTTTTTTATTTTATTTCACCTTTTTTTAACCAAACATTCAAGTATTCAGACACACATAAAAAGATTTGATTAAAAAATACTGTGCTTTCATTGCAAATACTGTCTAAAATGGTCAAAAAGACAGAGGGGTAGATTATTTGGAGTGTAAATGTTACAGTTGGTGTGTTGTGTATAGGAGAGGAACGGAGACCAGAATACAGGAGGAGTATTCTTGATGTTTAATGAACAGGAAAATATAGAAATATTTCTGAGCTGGTACTGTTGACATACACCTTTCATCTTAATTCCACAACTTTTACATAATACATACATGTGCTCTCACGCGGCACAAAATTGAAATACAGAGTATGCCTGGTTCAAACAATGACATCTACATTGTACGACACATAACGAGGTGAAGGCTCAACCAAATATGTACACTCACAAAGTAGTTGTCACACCCAGCCCAGGGAGGGCTGGCGTGGAGGAACTTTGAGACTGGAATCATATATGTTTAATAATTTATCTTGTTTATATTCAGTGCAAATGTATGGTGTTTCTGTTCCTTATATTTATGTGTGTGTTGCTTTAAGTATTATGATACCTCTCCCCCAGTTTGGCTGTTGCTATGATAGTTTCTAGGGTAGGTTATGTCGGGCTGGTATCTAATTAGTGAATGTACGCAGCCGTGTTAGGTTAGCTAGTTAGTGTGTTCTTTATAAGCAGGCTGAACTGGGGAAGAGGTTGTCAATCATTGTTAGGTAAAGTACTACGTTACAGTGAATTGAAGAGTAATGCACTGCTTCGAAAGGTTTGTGACAAGTGAGTCCCTTAGTTCGGAGGTTTTATCGTACAGACGATTTATATTTTTAGCTGCCAGTGTCCATGCCGCTGTTAAACAGCACATTATGCTATTTGCCTGCCGCTATATGAGAGCAGGGTAGCGCATATATTTATATATTCAGCTGTATAAACACTCTGTTGTGCACTCGCTAAGGCGTACCCTGCTATCCTGCCGGTTGTATGTTCCTAAATCTGTCTGAATAAACCGTGATTATTACCATCTGCCATCAAATGCCTGGGTCTCCCCATCTCCACACCCTACAATGTGACAGTAGTACAACAGTGGTATAATCTCCATATCTCATCTCCTCCATGACAGGAGTAGCAACTCACAATAACAAACACCGACCATTCTGGAACACAGAATGGTTGAGAGTGGATGATGCTATGGAGATTAATGAGCTTAGGTAAGGATTTATAGATGAGATGGTACCAGTGATTCAGGCGCCAGGTGTGTAATGAGCGTCATCCGACTAGTGAGTAGAAGTTGCAATGACGGGTATTGTATGGGGTATTGGTAACAAAATGGATGTGGTATACTACATCCAGTTTCCTAAGAAGAGAATTTGAGGCAGTTCTGTAGACAACATCACCAAAGTCAAAAATTGGTGTATTGCCCCCTTTAGCATCAATGACAGCATGCAGTTGTTTCTGGTAGTTGTCTATGAGGCCCAAAATCCTTGCAAGTGGTATATCTGCCCATTTGTCTTGGCAAAATGCCTACAGGTCACGGAAAGTCTTTGTCGTCTTGCATGAACCGCAAGTTTGAGATCTCCCTAGAGTGGCTCGATGATATTAAGGTCAGGAGGCTGTGATGGCCACTCCAGAACCTTCACCTTTTTTTGTTATAACCAATGGAGGGTCAACTTGGAATTGTGCTTAGGGTCATTGTCATGCTGGAATGTCCAAGAGTGTCCCATGCACAGCTTTCATGCAGAAGAATGTAAATTGTCTGCCAGTATTGTCCAATAACATGCTGCATTCATCTTGCCATCAGTTTTTACAAGGATCCCATGTTCACACACCCCCAAAACATCAGTGAGCCCCCACCATGCTTCACAGTGGGGATGGTATTCTTTTCACTATAGCCCTTGTTGACCCCTGTCCATAAAGCTCTATTTTGGTCTCGTCACTCCAAATTACAGTGAGCCAGAAGCTGTGAGGCATGTCATTGTGTTGTTGGGCATATTGCAACCAGGCTTTTTTGTGGCACTGGCGCAGTAAAGGCTTCTTTCTGGCAACTCGACCATGCAGCTAATTTTTTAGTATTGTCGTGTTGTGCTCCTTGAAACAACCACACCGTTTTTTTCCAGAGCAGCCTGTATGTCTCTCGAGGTTACCTGTGAATGTTTCTTTGAATCCTGAACTGTTCTTCTGGCAGTTTTGGCTGACATCTTTCTTGGTCTAACTAAAAGTACCTGTTAACTTAAGCTGATCCTTCCCATAAAAAAAATAAAAAAATAAAAAAGTACCTGTTTACTGTTTGTATTTAGACTCCAACTTTCCCTGTTTGTAATACAATAAATATTTGTACAGTATGGACAATATTATGCAGGGTGTGTTTGGCCTCTCAGGGAAACTGCAATGTTTTATATGTGTAAATATTCACAAGTGTTATAGAAATGTAGACATATGATAGCCTGACAAGTCAAACCCACATCAAGATGTTGGGTCTGGGAACTCTGGCGGGATAAACGGTTGTCTTTCAAATTCCCTCTGCACGCAATAGCATAGCGCAACAACCAATCAGAGCAACAAAGCATCCGGTCGGCAAAACTCAGAACACATCTTCCTTTTGTAAGAATGACTTCATTGCTGTTCTTTGTTCTTTTCTCAAAGAAGAGATTAACTCCAAGTCTATCAGAGTTGCGGCCAAAGCCGATTCCAAAGACCGCTGTTCGCCAGCAGCAGCAGCTATCTTCTATGTGTTCCGGTATTTACGTTAAGCCCACCAACTCTATACATGATGTGATTGGCCTGACCAGAATTTTTTTTTCCAGCTCACAAGTCCAACGGAGAGTTGCTAGACTGACCCTAGCTGCAAATAATATTTGCTGCCGCTAGGGTGCGTCTAGATTTCTAGGCTAGACATATGCCTTACACAAAGGTAGAGCATGACTGTACATGTGAGAATGGCTGTTTATTGTCAGGATCTGAGGGGGTTTTAAGAACTGGAGAGGATCCCAAAGCGGAGACAGATACACATGAATGAAATAATAACAGATTATGTTTATAGTTGAATGGGAAATGGGCAGATAATGGAATGAACCAAATGTGTAGAAATAATGGTGAGGTGCGTATCTAGGTGGATAAGCAGAGCAGGTTTGAAGTTGGAGGTTGGAGTGATGTGGCAGAACCGGGGTCCCAGGAGAGGACTGGCAGACACACCTGAAACCGCTGGCATGTAAGATGGTTGGCTTGGATAAATGGATATGAATCTTCAGGAGAGCAGAGTCTGGTGATAACAAATAATTTCCAGGAGATAACGAAATAGAAACACTGGGAAATCCAGGAAGGCTGAATAATAGTCAAAGTTAAGAACTAGACTTTGTCAACGCACGTGGCATAAACAATTATCCGGCACTGGCTGACTGTCTTGTCCTCCTTAATAAAGGGAGGGAGACAATCAGCCCAGGTGTGGCAGAGGAGCAGGTGCAGGTGATGATTGGGGCTGGGAACTGTTGATCAGGGACTGGTGCCTTCAGGAGTGCTGGGAAGTTGGAGGCTGGTGAAGGTAAAGAGACAAACAAACACAGAGCAGACAGAAAACAGACACAAGGAAAGTGGCAGCAGGACTGGACACAATAGGAATAGGGAAAAACAGGCTTTGGATGGGCTCAAGGATCAGGGGACGTGACAGGTATGCTGTTCACAACTTAGCAGAACACACATCACTGCTGCTCCATTACAGTATGTCCTCTTCAGCCAATGCTGCCACTGGTTCTTCACGAAACATCTCACAGAGATTGTGAAGGACACAACAGGCAACCACAATATTTGGCACTTTGTTTATGTGTGCATCAATCCGTTTCAGTAAGCGCCGCTACCAGCCTTTCAGCATACCGAAGGCACCCTCAACCTTCCTCCTGGCCAGGGTTCAAAATTAACGATGGCCCGGGGCCAGTAAGAACTAACATCGGGCCAGTAAACAAAGATAGTCACTTTGTTCGGGCCAGCGCTGAATTTTGCCATTTAAATTAATAGTCTCGTATTAAAATGTTTGCCTGTCATATTTGTCCCTGTCCTGCTTTAATTTTAGCTTCTTGTTATGTCTCCTGCGTTCTCCCCACCACGCTCCACCCATTACAGAGAAAGAATAATCCAGAAGCCATCTAGGCAATATCACATTGGTTTTACTTTGCAATGGTGAACACTAAAAACATTAACTGGTCATATCAATTCTATAATCACAGATGACTATCAGGTATTGTAATGGTGTTTTGTTTTGTTTGCTACCTGTAAAAGGCATAACTAGCTAAATATAATGTCAATAACTTACCTCCAGTTGCAATCTTCTTGCTTGTGCTTTGGGGGTTCGGGAAGTCTTCATTATCTCTGTAAAGGAAAAAATGGATGGGATCTCATCGCCTTCAGCTGCGTTCGGCCTGTAGTGTCCATTAACTCATTATAGTGCAGCAGATTAGTAAAACAAATCGTTCACTTTGGTATACAATAATTACATTTGGCACAGATACTCTCTAGGGGCCACTTTTTTGGAAAAAGGCATTGGTCACAAAAAAATGCAATATGGCTGCAATTAGGGGTGCAACGGATCAAAAAACTCACGGATCGGATCGTTCCTCGGATCAGGGTCACGGATCGGATCATTTTTCGGATCAGCAAAATAAAAAAATAAAAAATAATTGGAATTTGGGTTAGTTGTTTTTAAAATTTCCAATGGTTATGATGAGCAATATGAGAGGGAAATGTGGTTAATATTGATCGTTGTTTAGGTACATTAAATCACATTAAACCTTTTCCTCGCCATAGGAGCCAATGAAGAAGAAAACTTTAACGTGAGATTACTTCTATAATCGTTGGATTTCGGTTTAGTTATTTTGACAGGCTTAAGTGTTCATAACAAGATATGGCCATGAGAAATTTGGTGATGATTGACCATTGTTTAGGTACATTAAAACCACCTAACCTTTTTCACATTAAGCGATTTAGTATGTCCCACATGCAATGAGGTTGTCGTAACGTGGCTCAAACACATTCAGCATGTGTTTAAAGTCCTCCTTTTGCACAACCGAATATGGCCTAATGTCTGCACCCATAAACACACCGATAGCGTTTGTGATGGCTTTAGCCCAGTCTGATTAATTGCTTAAAAGCCACAGTGATAAGAGGTTGTTTTGCAGCTTTCGTTTTCACTCCTGTCAGTGAAACTCCGGGGTGATATCGCTTCAAATGCGTACCCATGCTTGATGTGTTTCCACTGTCATATCGCTTTCTTGTGCCACACTGCCTACACACTGTCACGGTTTAATCCACTAACCTCTTTCCTTCATTATATTTAACAGGGAAACCAATATGCTCCCATACAGGGGATTTAAATGACGCGGGGAGTTGAAGCTCCTCCGTTCCTCCGCTCGCCATGACCATGCTGTGAGCGGACTGAACATGCGCACAACTTTTTTTTCTTCAGAAATCAATCCGCGTATCACGTGTGTGCCGAACCGAAGATATTGATCCGAACGGATCATGGATCAATGACGATCCGTTGCAACACTAGCTGCAATTTTTCAAGATGGCCACCATTGCTATTCAATGATTATTATATCAATTATTCCAACAGTGATCGAAGCATAAAATTTGATGCAAATACTCTCTAAAGGACATGAAATGGAAGAAGATGCTCCCTCAAAAATTCAAGATGGCCACCATTTTTAAAGATGGACACTTTTCCTGTCGAATATTAATTATTTCAATTGTTGAAATGTTGATGCAAGCAAAAGTATTTGGTGGTAAAGGATAATTTTTCTTGAAAAAAGCATGGTGGATGTTGGTGAAAGAGTCAGGAAGTTCTGGAACAGACTTGACTCTTTCTGGACCAAACTTAAGCTGCAGACGCTCCTCACCACTGCTTTCCTTTGTCAGATGCTGAAATACAGAGACACTGGTGTCATGGAATGATGTTGTAGCAGAAGTATTGTGGTCAATGTTGTCCATGACAGCAGTAGTAAACAGCCCTTTCCGTAGCACCGGTGGACAGACCACACCCTCCTCAACACACTTGCAAACTGTGTAATCTCCAGCACCTGGTCATATGAGATACTCATACCATGTTCATGCAGCATTTCAACCAGGCTTCTCTTCCTGGTTTTGGCGAACACAGACATACCAATGTATACTGGAAATGGAGTTTCTCTATCTATGGAATGTCTGTGGGCAGCTGCTCCTTTTTTATACTGGGAGAAGCCATTGCACTGCAATAGTTGCGCAATAGCCTGGGCTATTTGGGCTATTTGATACATCCCTCATGGAATGTTCCATCAAATCTAGACTGATGATCCAGAATATGCCTTCTCAGGATTTTTGCAGCCTTGGCCATGATAAGTGCCTCTGAGGATTCAGACGCTTGAGAGAACCAAGCCAACATCTTTCTGGAAAGCTAGAAGCACATCTCTGTCCTGTTTGTGAGCCGTGAGATCAGGGATCTCAGGCAACAGCTTTTCCTTTAGTCTAGTAGAGTTAACTGTAGGGTAATGTACCCCCTGTTGATCTAGATGCTGCTGGTACAGGTTGCACATATCTGCGAGATGGAAGGCGGATGGACCATCAGAATTGAGACTGGTTTCAACAATATATAGTGACCAGTTCAGAATAAGCCATAGGAAAGATGGCTGGTTGAAACATTTCACTCTGTGACTCTTTCTCAAGCCTTCTGAGGTGGAGTTTCTCTCTGTTGAAATTATCAACATTTCAACAGAGAGTTGAATCAGCTGCATTGTCATTACCTGACATAGGTCAGATTCAGGAGATATGTTATCACAAAGAAAGCAAACCTGATCATCTAGACTTTTCTGCATCATGGTTCTGTGACACTTTGTTTGGCCTTCATCTGTATCACTACATTGAGCATCGGATTGTTGCTTCTGGGCACAAAGAAACTTTGTGTTGTTGAACCAAAGTTGACAATTTTAGTGATACTTTGCTTGGTTCCTTCTCAAAGTAGCTTCTATACCACAACCTTCATCCAGTTGTTCCAGGTCCAGGGTCATGGGTATTTTGTTGATCTTTTGAAAGAGTGGAATGTTAGTGGCAATCATTTTATAGCCATCATGTTGAGAAACATGATGGGTAGGTGGTGATTGGAGGGGTTCCTTTGTGTCTGTCTGACAAAGACAACATTTCATCCAATCAGTTGGCCTCACCTGGGATTTTCATTTGCTATTTTGGGGGTTTGTTGTCTGATTAAGGCAGAGGGGTTATCCTTTTACCACCTCAATCATAGAAATGGTACACATTCTGACCTACAGCCATTTATATTGTTTTAATGAGGAGCATCGCTCAACATGGTAAAAAAAGTTATATAAATATTCTGGTCATATTCTGCTGTTAAATCACGAGTATCTCTGAAACACTGAAGTAAATCTTATGTAATTTGGTCAGTTGCTTCACTTTATTTCCGTCCTGCCTTTGAAGGCCTGCCTTCAAAATGGTGAAAAAAAAACATTTCAAAATATGAGCTAAACCTACTCCGATATATGTCATTGTTTGTGTTCTGTCTCGATGTTGTAATTCATTGTAATTCGACCATAATCAGTAAAGAAGAAAGAAACAGAAACAGTGCATTTCATTATCTCACATATTTGAGCCACTACTGGCAGAGTCTATGTAATACAGAATCTGCCCATAGGAGATTGTATCACGCATGCTATGACATAAATTTGTGGTTGTATTATTGCAAATGGACGGTAATTCTTTACCATTAGGGTCGTCATCTCTAATATTGCAAATCTCAATAAACGGTCAAGGTATCCTATACATGTCATGACATGTTTGAGCTGCAGTGGGATTTCACAAAAAAGCCGGCATTATCACCATAGCTAGGAGAATCTTTTCAATATAATTCTTTGTCATTTTGTATATTATATATCACTTTCAATAGATGTTCATGAAGCACAACCAGGAGAATTAATCCCAGAAAATATATGAGAGGATTTGTTTTTGATGCGCCTGCTGTAATGCATGTATGAATCTGTCCTTTTGTGACCTACGTTACGTGGAAACATTCACATATTTTTTATGTTATACAACAGAACCTCTTCTTCAAGTCCCTTGTATGCACTTTTGTTTATGTGAGCAGAAAACTATGATGCAGTACTTTATACTTTGCACAGTCCATGCATCTTTTCCTTGTAAAAACCTTCAAGCTTTTTTCATTGAACCGTAGTCGGAGGACAAATATCGTCCCTGTTTCCCCAAGAGAGAGACAGCACAATATCCATCAGACACATACACACTTCATCCATGAAACACACTATTTTTAGGGTTGCAGTTCTAGGGTCCCTGGCCCTCTTTCTGTGTGGATGCAATGTGGCGACACCACAGAATCTACTCCTAGCTAAAAATAGTGGCATTGTATAAAAATGGGGGTCGTTCCAAACCACTCCCTTTTACCTCTGTAGTGCACCACTTAAAACCAGAGTGCACAGGGCTCAGGTCTGAAGCAGTGCACCAGTCTACAGGGGATAGAATGTCATGTGGGACGTGGCCTACATCTTAATGTTTCCCTGCAAACTGCTTAACAGGAAGATAGTTAAGATGTCAGGAACAAAGGATCGGTTCCACTTCCTCTGAAATAAAATAAAATGTGGATAAGAGAGAGAGTACAAGTCTAGTAAGGGGGTTGGACAGTTTGATGAGAATCCGACAGCGCTACTTATCAGGATAAATTAGTGAGCAACTTTCCATTATCTGCGCTACTGTCTGGGAAGACGCTCAATAAAACCTCCTTTTCTTCCCAGCTAAAATTTAATTCTGTTAACTCAAACCTGACAGCAAAGGGACAGAAAGAGAAAAAAAGTGCTTGAGAACTAAACCTGAGCTATACTACAATTATATTTCAGCTATGGGCAGACTACAGCCTGCAGGCCAGAACGGATTTAATCAGGGCCTTGGTAGAAAGAAAAGGACAGATAAAATAATCCTCCATGCCACACTTGAACCTCTAAACTATGTCATCAGTGCAGGATGCAAAAACATTTTTAATAACTGACATTTTGGACCTTCACATTTATTTAAGAAATGTACTGGACAAAATGTGTCGCCCCTCTGTTAAAATATCCACGGTGACCCTCGAGACAAAAGAGAAGAATGTGCTACTGTAGATGGGGTATGGTGCCATTTTAGATGCAAATCTTCTCTCTGTTCTAAAAACACATAATCACCCATTTCTTTCAGAAAGTGAATCAGTCAAGGAGTCAAAAGAGTCACACCACTGGTTGCATTTTCACCTTTCACTAATTTAATAGATTTTTGTTGCACACTTACAATCAGGGGATCTTTGAATACCCATCCTCTTTACAGACTGTAGCCTAGCTACTCAACATGTCTATCCTATCCTTTAAATGAATTACGTAAGGGGAAATTCAGACGACAATGTTTACAATAGCAAACAGAAAATCTAGGCAGTGGTCTCTTCATTGAAGTTGGCTTCACTCAGTCACCACACATACAGCATTGGGCGGAATCCCATATGACGCCCTACACCCTACATAGTGCACCACATAGGGAATAGAATGCCAGTTCAGGAGAACCTTTTGATTTATCTAGCACACATAACAAATAAACAGTGTTTATTTAATATTAGACTATAATCCATTTTATGGGGTGAATTGACATGCAGTGCTGTTGTTGGGTACAGTGAAGAATCATAACGAGATGTGACTTTTGTGAAAGTACCTTAGTCTTCTGTGAGACTAAACTACAGAACATTCCAGAGTCATTTATTTAGAGGGTTTGGGCCAAAGCAGTTTCTGCACTATGAGAAACACTATATTGCAGCTGGTTCAAGCTGCACATTATATATATATATATATATTATTTTTTTTTTCCCTATTTTCCTCCCCTCCCAATTCCCACTAATGCTGCCTCGACATGGCAAGGTAGATGATTCAGCTTATCTATCCCAAATCCCAGACAGCACTATGCTAATTTGTGCTGCCTCGTGCTGGAGGTTCGGGGAAAGCCGGAGAACACATAGTCAGGCTCGAACCACTAGCTGCTCATTAATATTACAAAGCAAATTTAATTTAAAAGGATGTCAAGCTGATTGTCGAGCATGAGCAGTAGGATGAATTGAATGACATTAGGACATTCTATGACAACCATATTAGGTCCCCATTAACATTACAGGTGAAGCATTTAAAAAATGCTATGTAACATAGAATTATAACAGAATTCATTCAAGTTGGCTCAACTCTCTACATGACTCTGAATGTGTCTACTGAAACACTATGGCTAACTAGAAACCAGAGTTGCAACGATAGTCCTTTAATGATCACATACATACAGTACATTTTATCCATAGAAAAACACTGTGGTTGACTTTTTCCACTTCAAGCGATTAACTGCACATGTCATTAGGTTTTGTGAGTGGATTACGGTTTATCCTGTCACCCCTGAGGTTGGTTTTGTTGCTTGAATTGGTTATGCAGCCTTTAGCTCTACTGGCTAACCATAACTTTCCTCAGGGAGTGGGGTGTCTAGCAGTGACTGGGGTTTTGAACCCCAAACAGGAGTGACCTGGTTTACACACGTGCATAACCCCCCCCAAAAAAACACACTGTGCCCATATTTCAACTCTTGACAAATATGTTCTGATACTGAGCTAGATTCATGCTGGCAATAAAATGTCCTTCATTTTGTCATTTTCTACAGTAAATTATCTTTCAGTGCTGCAATCTATTAGTTTATATCTGCTAACCTGCAAAGAAGTGATATCATCCCACTTTAAACTCTTTTCCCCAATTCTGCATCTCTTCCTCCCACTCATCTATCTCTCTTCCTCCTTCTCATCTTCCCTCCCTCTTCCGTGCTTCTCCTTTCCCATTCTCAACCCTCCCTCCCTCCCTACCCCCTCCCTTATTCCAATCACAGACGGTACTTCCTAAGCAGCTCTTGTTGCCACAGGTACTTTCTCTCTGGGAAGCGCTCTGGAATCCTGATCCTGTGGAAGTCCTGGATGCACCTCTCAAGCTCCTGCTCCGGTGTTAACTTCTCCTTGTTGGCTTTCCTCTTGGCTGCCGCCTCCCGGTGTTCCCGTATCCCAATGTTTCGCACCCGGAGCAGGTCCGTCTTCCTCCTCATCTCCGACGACTGGAGTATCTGAACGGGTCCTAAAAGAAGAAGGAAAAAAAGTAGGCAGAAAAATATATTTTTACATCAAACGCCTTTCCCCTGAACAATCACAGTCGGACAGTTGAAATATGTGCGATGTATCATTAACATCAATCAGGAACACCACAGGAACCAGGATGGTGATGTTGTGAGGGGTTTAAGGAAGCAGAAGTGACAAGAGGACAAGTACACCCACACCTGTCTTGGGCGGCCGGTCCAACGTCTGGGCGATGGGGTGAGGACGGCGGCTGACAGGGCCACAGACGATTGTGCCCTGAGGAGAACTGGCCTCTGATTGGGTCTCAGAACAGGAAGTGGAGAGCTCATTCAAGGAAGTGCCACTCTCTCCCTCACGCTCGCTCTTGTGGCTCTTACAGCAGCAGTCGCAGTGGGACGAGGACCATCTGGAAGGACCACCTGGAGAACATGTGTGTGGAGGTGAACACAGTGCTGAGTTTCATTTAGCTAAAACTTTGATTCTATAACTGAATTGACAGAAGAAGATGCAAAGCTAGTGCAGGCCACAGACCACAAATCACATTTTGAATCTATCAATTATCATAAAAGTGAATGAATTGTCTTGACAAGAATATCTGTACAGTCTATGTTCTTATTCACTACCTTACCCTAGGTATAAAGTTACATGTGGATAGTCAAACAGAACGGTTACTGAGCCGACAGACAGCAATAACCCTGATTCAATATCATCAAGATACACTGTATCTCAGAGGATTTTAGGAGAGAAGACGATATGGGGAGAGACAGAGGACAGACAGGCGATACGAGGAATATCTCTGACCTGTCTTCATTACTCACTGAGTGTGTGGCTTTGTGTGGGTGGGTTTCTGAGTGGGTGGGTGGGTGGCTGGCTCTACACATTTTTCTCAGTGAAAGGAGTCAAGCTCAGTAGTGGCTACAATGCAGCCTAAGACCCTTCTCTTAGCTCTAAATTCCCGGGGCAAAGCTGCCGGCGATTTCCCATTAAAACTGTAACGTTTTTGTGAAGGTTTTGTAAAGACAGATAGACAAATAGAAATACATACACATGCACATACACACAATCTCAAGCGCTCTGCATTGGATATTTTTTCAGTAGATGTCATCTGAACCTGAGGCCAGACTATGCAAAGGGAGTGGAAGGCCAAAGCACAACAGGGTAGGAGGAAGATCATGTCTGGTTCAAAGATGCTGCTGCTACATACAGAGCTTTCACAGCATCCATTTTATCACGGTCCATCTTTTGCCATCACTGGAATGATAACGTGGTCTCTGGTCCTAGATCAGTACACTTTCACTAACATACTTTGTGAATACGGGACCAGGTTGAAAAGTGCAACTTCTGGCTTTGTGCCTTTACTGACTACCGGCATTCAATAGTTCATTTCTTTTCAATATGTTTTCAATATGTCTTCATTCACTCGCATGTTGCAGGACTCTGCCTGTGCCCTGGAGAAACACTTTCCATTTCAATGTTCTAATGCATCTTTTTCAGTTTCCTACTAGATAGCATTGGAAGTCCACGCTGAGTGCACCATTTCTGCTCTCCGTAGCCCAATAAAACAATATTTCACGCACAAGAAAAAAATGACACAAGCATAGACAACACAGAGGATGGATAAAGCATCCTCTATATAATAGTTTTCCCGATATCAGGCCCTAGTCTTGACGGCAAAAAACATTTGGCTAAGAGCAATTATATTAGGCCACATCCTGTATTGTATATGCATCTAGTGACCCAAATGGCACCCTATATAGGGCTATGGTCAAAATGTGTGCACTTTACAGGACACAGTGTGCAATTCAGGAAACAGGCACTAAGTGCATGGCATATATCACGCTTAGTTCAACTGGGACTTGAGACTCTCAGCACATCAGCCTAACAAAAGCCTTATCTCTGCATGGTGATTTGATTGCATTGGTCTGATAAAGAGAGAGAGATAGAGGCTAATAGCTTTTTAATGGCTAATTTAGGTTTGCATCCCAAAAGGTGCACTATCCACTGTATAGTGCACTACTTTTAACCACATCTCGTGGGAGCCCTGATTAAACATAGTGCACTATATAGGGGATAGGTTGCCATTAGTGACACATGCAATTTCTTTGATTGGGGCACAAATGTCTTGTGTTGTTGGGGAGATGGGGCCAGAATGCATGAGGCAATTGTATCTAAGTCAACGTTGTGCATAAAATTAAGTGCGTCTACACTGGAACTATTCACAGCACTGACATATACGTACAGGCTTTTGTTCACAATGAACACACAAAAACAGCGAACACATGATCGACAACAAATTAATAAACGTTGTCTCTGTTGCTTATTGTGAAATGTGGCTTGGTGCTTTATGTTGCTGAAATGTTGCTTTAGGTTGTAAAAAGTCCTATTTAGGTGTTGGTACAAATTGAGGGCCCATTGCAAGCTGTCATTTAAATTGAAACATAATCATGGGGAGTTGGCTCTGGTTATGTCTGTGTGCGTGCATGTGTGTGCCTGCATGTGTGTGTGTGTGTGTGTGTGTGTGTGTATGCTTGCGTGTGTGTTATTGGGTTTATACATCTTAGTGTCTGCAGATTCAGACTGATGATTGATGGCTTTTCTACACTTGCTTGAGGAATCCACCGTGTTTGTGTGTGTTTGTGTTTGTGTTTGTGTGTGTGTGTGTGTGTGTGTGTGTGTGTGTGTGTGTGTGTGTGTGTGTGTGTGTGTGTGTGTGTGTGTGTGTGTGTGTGTGTGTGTGTGTGTGTGTGTGTGTGTGTGTGTGTGTGTCTTCTTTCGAGAGGTATTTATATTTTTTTAGTGTGTGTTTTCATTCTTCCACAGCCCAGGAAAATAGAACGGCAGAATACATGTAACTTAAAGACTTTCCTGATTGCTAAAGTAACATTTATGAGCCAAAAAACAGCTAGAGATCAACTGATTTATCATTTAATTTCATTATTTTTATCATCTGATCCTCCAATAGTTGCAGCTGCCATGTACATTTTGTAGTGCATGTGTATGTTGTACTGTACATGTAAATGCTGTAGTACATGTGAATACTGTAGTACCTGTAAATGCTATAGTACATGTGAATACTGTAGTACCTCTCCATGCTGTAGTACATGTGAATATTGTAGCACTGTACATGTAAATGCTGTAGTACCTTTGAATACTAACCTGGGAGAACCCCAACGGACTTCCGGCCAATTTAGATTTGCTCTGTAAGTCAGTCTGGCCAAGAGCCCATTCAAGCCCAATTCCAATTTTTCCAAATCGAGGCACCAATCACAACCGTTGAGGCGGGATTTATCCAATGACGTTAGCGCAGCTTTATACTGTCATTGGTTGAAGCAGACAACTACAACGATGGCTGCTGCAATGGAACATCCGCAATATCACTCGTTCGAATCAGCTATCGTGTCTGTTTTAAGCGATTTGAACATTTCCTTTTTGTTACAAGCTTTTCAGCAGATGGAAGCATGAAATGCTCCAAAATCTCCTGATAGCTAGCTGCATTGACCCTGCCCTTGATAAAACACAGTGGACCAACACCAGCAGCTGACATGGCACCCCAGACCATCACTGACTGTGGGTACTTGACACTGGACTTCAGGCATTTTGGCATTTCCTTCTCCCCAGTCTTCCTCCAGACTCT